>CABHPH010160804.1:0-24174 GCA_902168325.1 Peromyscus nudipes | reverse complement strand
AAAAAAAAAAAAAAAAAGAATATTACCCTTGATTGTGGTGACTTATCTAAAATATTCAACAGTAAGATGTACATTTTCCACATACTCAAGCCACTGAAATGCACATGAAACTAAAATACTTACTGATGAGCAAAGGAAGATTTACCATGTCTGGAGACGTTTTAAACATACCTGGTGAAAACCTCTGTCCTTTTGCTTTAGTGTGTGTTTGACTCGATGTCCCTTCCTAATTCGTGACCCTGAGATGGTCACAAATAGGCATGATCCTACTGGGTAGTGTCAATGGGGAATGGACACTATTTTACTAATTTTATATTCTGTATATGTTTCAAACTATATATGCTTCATTCTCTATAAAATCTCTATCCATCTGTTTATAAATGAATTCCTTTGATTCCAAAATGTTCTTTGGAATGTTAAAACCCTTTGTCAAAATAACCAGCTTCTGCCATGCTGCTCTTTATAAGTTTATTCAGAATATAACTATATTATTTAAAAAAGCTAAAAGTTAAAATTTAGCTTTCATATGAGAACATATGAGAGTCAAGTACAGTAAAGAAAACACTGTGTATATTCAATTTAAGACACGCAACCCAGTAGTACACATAACTATGAAGATACTAAATATTTTTATTTCTACAGGTATATTAAAAATATGAGACTATCTTTACTTAAATTATATCATCTTGTTCTTTTTTGTTTGTTTGTTTTTGTTTTTTGTTTTTTGTTTTTCGAGACAGGGTTTCTGTGTGTAGCTTTGCGCCTTTCCTGGAACTCACTTTGTAGACTAGGCTGGCCTCGAACTCACAGAGATCCGCCTGCCTCTGCCTCCCGAGTGCTGGGATTAAAGGAGTGCGCCACTACCGCCCGGCATAAATTATATCATCTTAATACATATTTTAATAGTCTCAAAAAAACAATGAATTGATAGAAATCTAAAGACATTTAGGATGGGGTATAACCCAGTACTACCTTGCTTAGGTATAAAATTGTATCAGCAGAGTATACCTTTCAGTATATCCAAATACAATAGCTTGACCAGATGGGCAAGGCCCTATATTCTATCCCAGTTAACACCACCACCACCACCACCAAAAAAAAAAAAAAAAAAAAAAAAAAAGGCCAGGGAGAAAAGAAAATGAAAATCTTTACACTTGAATTTATATACATTTAGGTATTTTTAAAAGAACTACATATAGTAAGCCCATCTAAATAAACAAAGTGAATCAGGCATGATGATGACACAGGTCTCCTGTCCTAGCACCTGAGGGTAGAAGATCCAGAGTTCCAAGTCATTCTTGGCTAAAATGTGAATTCCTGGCCAGCACGGGCTATAGACAACATGACTTCTTGGTTGTATACAGTAATTATAGATTTTTCTGATCTTCTTAAGAGTGAGTATCACACTGTCACCCAGGCTGGCCTGGGACTTGTGGCACTCCTCCAACCTCAGCATCCCAAGGGCTGGGTTACTTTGGATGTACTTTTGATTAACTAGTTTTTGCTTAATTGATTAGGAATGCAAGATTAATAAGAAATCTGAACCCAGTGAAATCAATAGAGTTTTGTGATGTTATAAAAAAGTAAAAAATTGGGGCTGGGGAGAGGGCTCTGCAGTTAAGAGCACTGGCTGCTCCTGCAGAGAACCCAGGTTCAATTGCCAGCACCCACATGGTGGTTCACAAGCATTCGTAATTCCAGGTCCAGGGGATTTATATGTCCCCTGACTTCCAAGGACATCAAGGAAACACATATGCAGGGGAGACACTCTCATAACATAAAATGAGCACATAATTTGAAAAAGAAAGAAATGACCTGCAATCTTATCCTTCCTTCCACCTACAGACAGCTAAGGAAGTCATCATCTATGTCAAGTAGAACAGTAGTCTAGGTGGTGAAGTTATACCGGCAGGACATATCTTTCAGTGTACCCCACTTAAGGGACGGGACAAGACTCAAGGAACACCCAACATGGAAATACATTTTCTTTTTTCACAGTTAGTTGTTTTTGAGATGAGGGCTATCTGTGTAGCCCAGGCTGACCTTGAACTCACTATATAGCTCAGCGTGGCCCCAAACTCCCAGCAACCCTCCTCCTCCCACCTCTTAAGTGCTGGGATACAGACGAGCGCCACCAGGCTACAGATAGCATTTAGACCCTGACCAATCAACCTGATTGCCTATCGAGAGGTTCATTTCAGCCTCTACCACAGTTGGAGGATGGCTAGGGTTAAAGTAACTTCCTCTTAATCTTTTTTTTTTTTTCTTAACCATTGTGACACAATCCCTTTGGAAACCAGTGAACTGATATTAAATGCAAATAACATCTAGACAAACTCTTGACTAACATCTTTAGCAAGAAGCACTGTGTACTGTGAGCTTAGTTAGTAGTCTTATTTGTATCCTTACCTGTTGTGTGCTGAATGGTAGCCCTTCCTGCACAAATACTACTGAAGACGGAGATGGATTATGATTTAGCTGCTCCTTCAGTTTGACATGAGTTTGCTGAATGGTTGCAGACTCCTGTATTGTGCTATTTTCCAAAGGCTGAGCTGTGTGGATGGTATAGATGTACTCAGGTGACTGTGGTAGAGAGCAGGTAATTGCTTGTTCTGTTCCAACCACAAAAGACGTAATATCTGAGCCTACAGGAGTAAGTGGCTCCAGCTGGCTAGCCTGACTTGTGGAAGATGGGTTGCTGTTGCTGGAGTTAGGTAAGATGTGCTGGCCTCTGTTAGACTGAGATGATGGACACTGATGCTCAACAGGCTCCACCTTTACCATCTCCAATTTAGGGGAAGAATGCAACTCATCTACTATTTGAAAGACGGCCTCTAGGTTTACTTCTGTCTTTTTGTTTTCGTCAGTACCACTGCAAGGCCAATTAGAAGGCAGAAATTCAACTGGATAGGAAGATTGCATTGGAGGATTCTGGGAAAAGAGAAAAGAGTACTGTATGGACAGAAAATCAAGTATACAGTTAAGGAGGAAAGTAGTAACATTTAAGTTCATGAATGCTTAATACAGTAAACTTGGGCTCACTACCAAACCCTGAAAGTGGGGCTAGCAATGGAGCTCAATGGTAGAGCAATGCCTAGCATACTCAGGCCTAGGTTCAGTTACCAGCATCAGAGAAGAAAAAAGAAAACCTGAAGGTTAATTTGTTTTTCAGCAGTGATAGCTTCAAATGTGTTAAGAATAACATTTGTTGGCTGGAGAGATGGCTCAGCGGTTAAGAGCACTGGCTGCACTTCCAAAGGTCCTGAGTTCAATTCCCAGCAACCACATGGTGGCTCACAACCATCTATAATGAGATCTGGTGCCCTCTTCTGGCCTGCAGGCATACATGCAGGCAAACACTGTATACATAATAAATAAATAAATCTTTTTTTAAAAAAAAAAAAAGAATAACATTTGTTTAATATATATTATATATCAAACACGCAAGTTTAGTCCTGGAATGGACTGCTAATTCTCAGGATAAAAAAAAAATACAAAAAGGCTATAGTACCCAAATACCTATTTGAAAACAAAATGTCTATATACTACAATCCTTCATGAAGGCTGACAAAATGTCACTTTCATTTCTCATGCACTATTTTAAGGAGTAAGGGTATTTTAAACACAGAATAAATCCTTCTACACATTCGGGGGAGGCACTAATACTCAGTTCCAAATAACCTTGGTAAAAATGGATGGAATGTCAAACATCCTTTGGTTCCTGAGATTGTTTTAAAAATAAAGCAATAGACTAAAAGAGTTGTGGCTTTTAGATTTATATCTTTAAGATATATTCTCTTAACTGAGTGTGATGGAGTATACTTCGAATCCCAGCATTTGGGAAACAAAGACAGGAGATCACCACAAGTTTGAGGCCAGCCTGATCTACACAGTAAGTTTCAGGACATCCAGGGGTACACAGATAGACCCTGTTTCAAAAAATTTTTTAAAGGTATGTTCTTATAAATAGTGCTTTAGGGCTGGAGAGATGGCTCAGAAGTTAAGAGCACTTGCTGTTCTTCCAGAGGTCCTGAGTTCAATTCCCAGCAACCACATGGTGGCTCACAACCATCTGTAATGAGATCTGGTGCCCTCTACTGGCCTGCAGGAATACATGCAGGCAGGACACTGTATACAGAATAAAGAAAAAAAGCTTTAAAAAATAGTAAATAAATAAGTAATGCTTTGACATTCAATAGATGACATATTATTTCAGATTATAAACAGAAATGCAGAAGAGCTATAATTAAATAAAACATATAAGAGTTTATATTGTTGAACATACTACAAGGATTGTGTTGATGTTTAGAGTAAATAATGTAAACTCAAGTAATGTAAGCATCAAGTTATCATAGTCAATATCATCATTTGAGTTCTTAAGTACGTGCCAAACACATGCTAAGTGCTTTACAGACATAACTTCATTTAATCCTCAAAAGCCCTATGAAATGTGATGCTCTTCATTCATTTTTATTAATTTATTTTTGAGAGAGAGACTTACGCATCTAAGGCTGGCTTCAAACTTCCTAAAGAACTGAGGATGGCCTTGAACTTCTGACCTTCCTACTTCCACCTGTACTAAGGTTACAGTCATGTGACTCACACCCTGTTTATAAGGTCCTAATCAAACCTAGGGAGGGATTCATGCATCCCAGGCAAGCACTCTGCCAACTAAGCTACACCCTCAGCCCAGTGATTTCCATTTCAAAATGATAAAATTGACTTTATCATTTAAATATTTATTTATTATTGTGGTGGGTGGTGTGTGTGCCACAGCACGCATGTGAAAATCAGAGGGCAGCCTGTGAGTCTGCTCTCTCTTTCCACCTTCACATGGGCTCTGGGACTCAAATCCAGGTCATCAAGCTTGCACTGAACTGGTCCTACCTTATCATGTTTGGTTGGTTGGTTGTTTGCTTGCTTGCTTGTTTTTTTGTTTTGAGACAGGATCTCGATACATAGCCCAGGCTAGCCTGGAACTCACTATGTAGCCCAGGCTGTTCTTTAACTTGAAGCCTCCTGCCTCTATCCTTCTGGGTGTTGAAATTACAGGAACGTGGAACCATGCCTAGCTAAAAACTGATGTTGAAATAGCTGACAGAGCCAGGGTCCAAGCTTAGGTTTGCCTGACTTCTGCTATTAACCACGGCAAGAAACTGATCTTTTTTCCTCCAGAATTTTTTATTTGTGTGTGTGTGTGTGTGTATGTGTGCTCTGATGTGTGCATTCTAGTGCCACCAATGTGTGCATGTGGAGGTTGAAAGACAACTTGTAGGAGTCTGTTATTATCTCCTTCCCCCAGAAGGGCCCTGGGGATAGAACTCACGTAGTCTAACTTGGTGGCAAGCACCGTTACCTGCTGAGACATCTTGCTGGCCAGTCCCAGACTGACTTCTCATGCATACCTTCCCTGATGCCAACAATGCCACCAAATTTATCACATAGATTTTTTTGTTTTGTTTTGTTTTGTTTTGACTTTTCTATGCAGGGTTTCTCTGTGTAACAGTCCTGGCTGTCCTGGAACTCGCTCTGTAGACCAGGCTGGCCTTGAACTCACAGAGATCCTCTGCCTCCCAAGTGCTGGGATTAAAGACATATGCCACTACATCTGGTACTTACTATATTGAAAAAAATCAATGGAATCTTAAATTGCTTTGTGTTTTTCCACTTTTTAATCTTATGCATACCTATTTCCATTTTCCTAAGATTAACATGTATTGTCATTGTGTACAGTAAGAAATGTTTATAAAAATGTTCAAATAATACATTCAAAATTTGAACAAGACAAACACCATCAGTATATTTCTAGCATTCTCCAGAGAAAAGAGTACATTTACAAACAAGAGCATCTAGTTATGGATTAAGTACACCCCTTTAAAGAAGATGGGCTTAAGGCATCATGTCTGATGATACTGGCCATAAAAAATGGCCAACTAGGGGGCTGGAGAGAGGGCTCAGTGGTTAAGAGCACTGGCTGCTCTCTCCAGAAATCCTGAGTTCATTTCCCAGCAACCACATGGTGACTCACAACCACTTATAATGGGATCTGATGCCCTCTTCTGGCATAAAATTGTACATGCAGATAGAGCACTCATACATAAAGTAAATAAATAAATCTTTTTTAAAAATGGCCAAATAAAGGCCGGGTGGTGGTGGCGCAAACCTTTAATCCCAGCACTCAGGAGGCAGAGGCAGGAGGATCTCTGTGAGTTCGAGGCCAGCCTGTTCTACAGAGCGAGATCCAGGACAGCCAGGGCAACACAGAGAAACACAAACAAACAAACAGCCAACTAAGCCAAATGTGCTGACACCCATAATCCCAGCATGCAGGAGGATGAGTGAGTCTCATGAATTCAAAGCTAGCCTGGGCTACATACAGTTCCAGGACAGCATAGGCTATATAGATGGAAACCTTATCTGAAGGAAGGAAGGAAGGAAGGAAGGAAGGAAGGAAGGAAGGAAGGAAGGAAGGGAGAAAGAAAGAAGACAAAGTTAGCTAATTCACCTTTATCAGACTCTATATTCTTCAAAAAACAGTCTGATTATCTACTTCCCATGTTTTCTATAAAAAATAAAAATAAAAGGAATGTCTTTTGGTGTACCCTAATGCCACTAACAAAATATTCTCTTGGGCTGGTGGTAGTGTTTGCCTAACATGTGAAGTCCTGGTTCAATCCCCAGCACTGCAACACACACACACACACACACACACACACATACACACATGGGTGCGTGTGTGCATGTGCACAAAAATTCTCTTAGAAGCAAAGCTATCTTAGCTAGATTATTATCTGGGCAAACACACAATTCCACTTTAAGAATTATAGCATAGCATACAATCTGTTCTTATTCTAAAAACATCAATATAAACCATTTATATCAAAGCAGCTACTTCCTACGAAATACTGACAAGACATTTGAAGTACGGTGTTCACAACATGCATGCTAAGGCTGAAGGGGCCAGTGATTAAATTTCTCATTTTGGATACCCTGGGTTTCTCTGGTATTCTTTATTCTGAAAGAGCCTAGAACAGCACAATACAAAATAGTTGTCAGCAGTGATGTGAGCACTGCATTTTTCTGCTGCAGTTTCTAACCACAAGACTACTTAATAAATGGAATGAAGTGTGACTACAAAAAGTTTTAAATTTTCATTTTTTTTCCAGTACTGAGGACTAAACCCAGGGTGCTGTGCATGACAAGCAAGTGCTCTACTACTGGCCTAAATTCCTAACCCAGTAATTTAAAGTTAAAAGGTCACATGTGAGCTGGGCTTGGTGGTATACACATCTGTGGTCCAACATTAAGGTGGAGAAATAAGGATCATGAATTTAAGACCAGTTTTGCTTATATAGCAAGACCCTGTCTCAAAAAAGGAAAGCCCAGAAACAAAAAGGCTACATGAGGCTAATGGTGCCTACACTGGACCATGCTAGCCAAGAATAACACTCAGGCATCATTCACATCAACACTCTGCCCACAAACCCAGCTTATTTCTGGCTTCTACTTGGAAAAATCTGTCAAATTAATAGTATTGCCAAGCACAGTGTGTGCAAGGATCTTACCTGGAAGTAGTTAGTGTGCAAAGATCTTACCTGGAAGTAGTTAGTGTGCAAGGATCTTACCTGGAAGTAGTTAGTGTGCAAGGATCTTACCTGGAAGTAGTTACAGTGTGCGTAGGACGAGGCGGTAGGGGTGACGCAGCTGCTCAGGGCATCCATGTGAGTGGAAGGAGAACAGCACTGTAGCACAGCTGCAACAGATTCAAATGCAAACGAACGAGCCATCAACAAAGAAAGCAGAGCATGCAAAGAACTTCACGTTACACACATACATACACACACACACACACACACACAAGGGTGCTACTGATTGCTTTAAAAACATGGTCATATAATAAATTGAAATGTTTCATCCATTGGTTTTTGAGACAAGATCTTGATGTATCTCCCTGGCTGACCGTGACTTCCTGGGATCCTCTTAACTCTCTTCCTCTTGAGCTGGGCTTATAAATGTGTGTACCTACACCTGGCTGTAATAAAATTGTAAAAGTTTCTATCTATTTTTGTAATTTCTCTTTTGTTGTTGTTTTCAGACAGGGTCTCATGCAGCCCAGGCTGGCCAAAAACTCACTCTGTATCTGAAGATGACCATGAACTCATGACCCTCCTGCCTCCACCTCTCAAGTGCTGGATTACAGGTGTGAGCTACCTCACCTAGTTTATGCAAGCCCAGGGGATCAAGCCTAGGGCTCTATGTACAGGAGGCAGGTATCTACTAACCACACTCCATCCCCAGCCACTAAGTGATTCTTTAGTGCTTAAGCATACTGTTACTTTTCTAACCAAATGTTTATTATTACTGAAAGTAATTTCATTTCACTAAAGCCAGCAAACTATTCTTTGTAGTTCCTAAATAATTGCTTCATCATTTTAACAACTATTTGGAGAGGGAAGTGCTTTCAAAGTAAAATAAATAAATATATTCTCTAATCTACCCATAAATGATGTGTTTAATAGAGAAACATGCAAAACATATTTTTTGCCATTTAGACAAGCGGTTAGGAATGTGGATCCTGGATTCAGCCTGCCTGGTTTTGTAGCCTGGCTCCATGATTAGGTATTTTATAAACCTGAACATGGTTAATCACTTCAGGTCTCAGTTTTTGTGTTCTATTAAAACATGGACCTGCTAACGTGGTGTTTCAAGGAACAATGTAATGAACTAGCTCACACAGAACACTCAGAATAGTAATGACATCAACCAATAAATGTCAGCAGCCAATATTTTAATAAAAAATGTGTAGTACTAGGTAACAAACTCAAAACTCTATTTTGTAAACCTTTTCTTTATGGTTAAGACACCATGAACAGGTCAAACTCTTTAACTGGAACAGGTAACTTACAGGTGTCCAGTCAGTTTACTAGACTGAGCTCTTTTCTAGAGAGTCTCTTCAGAATGACTGAGAGTCAGTTACATCATCACACCTTTGGGGCAAACAGCAGATGATGTGTTCTGAGTACCCACCATGCTTCAGACACAGTGGTGGATGCTTCATAAGCATTTTTATCATACCAGTCAGACTAACATTACTTTACAAAGCAAGTAACTAAAACTCAGACATAGTAAGAAATTCGCCAACAGTAGCAAGGCTGGATGTTCTAGCATGGACTCATTTTCTCCTATACTTGAGAGAATAAAGATGCTTGGAAATAAAGTGCATCCATAAATAGCTAACTACGGAGGACCTGCAGGAGGGTCAAAACGGAAGAAAGGCCTTTCCCCCTCCATTTATTACTAAGGAAAACCTAGCCCCCTAGTGGCAGAAAAGACCTAGTCAAGAGCTGCAGGTTATTGTTTCCAAATTGTACTGAAAAGCAATGCTTCATTATAAATAAACCAATGCAAAGATTACATTTATTTTTCTAATATTTCAGTAGTATGACTCTACTGTTTAAATATTTTGAATGTTAAAATGTTCTCTAAAATAAATTTGTTGGAGAAATAAAAGTACAATATAACTCAGAGAATGTCATTATAATAGAGTTGATAGCTGATTTTTGAGTGTAAGAACACAGTAAACCATTAAGTGCTATTCGTGTGTCCAGTAAGAGATGAGAAACAGAACAGAAAGGAGAGCCTGTGAAGTTACACTCTCCAAAGACTCCTGCTTACCAGCGCAGCCCACTCTGCACAGTCAACTAATAGAATAGAATGTGGTGTTAGCAAGTATGTGGAATAGGAATATCTAGGTGCCAAAATCCAAGTTTGTGCTTAGTTTTTGAAAAATTAATGTACTGTGCATCATGAAAGCAGTAACATGTTGTTGTTATTTTCTGCTCTTTTGGAGGCCCACCACCCAGCTCCCAAATAAATCACACATGAAGGCTTATTATTACTTATAAATGCCCCGCCTGGCCTTAGCTTGGCTTATTTCTAGCTAGCTTTCCTTAACTTTAAATTATCCAGTTTATCTTTTGCCTCTGGGCTTTTATCCTTCTCTATTCCTGCACACCTTTGTTCCTTACTCCATGGCTTGCTGTGTAGCTGCGTGGCTGACCCCTGGAGTCCTCTTCCTTCTCTGGTTACTTCTCTCTTCCTTCCATCCAGATTTCTCCTTCTATTTATCCTCTCTGCCTGCCAGCCCCACCTATCCCTCTCCTGCCCAGCTATTGGCCGTTCAGTTCTTTATTAGACCATTAGGTGTTTTAGCCAGGCACAGTAACACAGCTTCACAGAGTTAGACAAATGCAACACACCTTAAAATACTCTCCCCAACAATATCATTATGAAACCAAATTATCACTGTGTCCTAAGACACACTCTTCTGTATAAAGATCTTGCTTTGTCTTCCTCAAGGCAGTGCTCACTTAAGGCATTCAGCTTCCAGTATAAGAAAAAGTGTAGTCTGGGGGATGGTGGCACACACTTTTAATCCTAGCACTCAAGAGGCAGAGGCAGGGGAATCTCAGTGAGTTTGAGGCCAGTTTGGTCTACAAAGTGAGTTCCAGGACAGCAAAGACTACGAAGGGAAACCCTGTCTAGGGGATGGGGGAAGAAAAGAAAAAAAATGTAAATAACAAACTAGAATTCACTTCACATGCAAACTTAAGAGTAGAAGGCATTTTACAATTTCTCAGTAATAAACATTCAGATTACTGAAAACTATTGCCCTCATTGTAGGTGAGGCAAACACATTTGCACTTTATTCTATGGAAATATCTTTTTTGTTTTGTTTTCTTTTTTGAGACAGGGTTTCTCTGTGTAAAAGCCCTGGCTGTCCTAGATCTCACTTTGTAGTCCAGGCTGGGCTCCAACTCACAGAGATCCACCTGCCTCTGCCTCTGGAATGCTGGGACTAAAGGCGTGCACCACCACCGCCCAGCTCTATAGAAATAATTTAAACATGTATTATTTCAGATTTGAATCTACTCCAGAGGAGCACAGTGTTAATAGTGAGAGAATGTCCAGTCATATAAATGCTCAAAAGAAACAGCAGATTTAATAATACACTCAGTTTCAAGATTAAGTTACTATAGCAACTAAAGCTCTAATATCTCATTCCTGGTGAAGAAAAAACCCCTGGGAATACAGCCCTTCATAATCTTTCAACTTTACAATGTGTAAAGGTGATAATGCATTCAGTATAAACCACACACTGACCTTATCTGTTCCACAGCTCATCACTTCTGAGATCATGGGGCAGCAACAGTGAGCCCCAGCTCCCAACAACTGGTACCCTAGAATGCCCTACTACTAAACTCTGAAAGTTCTGAATGTTAGCTGAATCAAATGCATTTTAGTATACCTTCAACTTACGATGGGTTATAGAACATATTGGCATAGCTCGATCCTAAGTGGACCTGCATCTGTATACCCAAAATAAATGAAAGTTAGAAATATGAATTTTTTGCTTTTGTTTTGTTTGTTTTCTGAGGCAGGGTTTCTCTGTGAAACAGTCCTGGCTGTCCTGGAACTCAGAGATCCTCCTGCCTCTGCCTCCTGAGTGCTGGGATTAAAGGCATGCACCATCACTGCCTACCCTGAAAAAATATTTTTAAGTTGGGCATAGTAATGCAAAGCTGAACTTTCAACACTCAGGAATCTCAGGAGGGAGGACTTTGAGTTTGAAGCTAATCTGGGATACACAGCAATATCCTGTCTCAAAAGACGTTCTATGCAGGCCGGGCGGTGGTGGCGCACGCCTTTAATCCCAGCACTTGGGAGGCAGAGCCAGGCGGATCTCTGTGAGTTCGAGGCCAGCCTGGGCTACCAAGTGAGTTCCAGGAAAGGCGCAAAGCTACACAGAGAAACCCTGTCTCGAAAAACCAAAAAAAAAAAAAAAAAAAAAAGACGTTCTATGCCCATGTTCAGAGTAGCAATAGTCTACAAAAGTGGAAGCAACCTAGAACCGTTCAACAGACAAATGAATAAATACTGATACCTGTGTGTATAATTATTCATCATCTTTAGAAAGGGAAAATTTGACACATACTACAAAGTGGATGAACCTTTAAGATATGATGAGGCTGGTCAGTGGTGGTGGTGCACGCCTTTAATCCCAGAACTTGGGAGGCAAAGGTAGGCAGATCTAGTTCAAGGCCAGCTGGTCTATAAATCGAGTTCCAGGACAGGACAGCCAGGGCTGTTACACAGAGAAACCCTGTCTTTGAAAAACAAACAAACAAACAAACAATGAGAGCCTTTAATCCCAGCACTTGGGGAGGCAGAGGCAGCAGACCTCTGTGAGTTCCAGGCCAACCAGAGCCACAACATGAGAAACTATTTCAAATAATAATGATGGTAATGATGATTATAGACAACTCTTTTGCCCAAGAACCAATTCAAATACAATTTTAAATAATGAGAAATATTTTTAAATTAAAAATATTCAAATACTTTATGTATCTTGTATTTCAAGATTTTATTTTAATTATGTATACATCTTCATATGGGTTTTTATATATGAGTGCAGGTGCCCATGGAGGCCAATAGAGAGCGCTGGGTCCCCTGGAACTGGAGTTACAGGCATTTATAGACTGACTGACTCTAAGCCATCTCTCCAGGCCCCAAAGCATATATTTATACAAATTATTTAGCTCTTACATGCTGGTGGCCATGTCAGAGGAGCAGCAGGTGGCAACTGAAGTTCAAGGTGTCAGCCCACCAGGGGGCAACTCCCTGATGGGTGAATCTCGGATAGGCAGGGCCCCGAGACCACAGACCCCGTTTGTCTTTTGCTTCTGCTGTGCCTTCACATGTTTGCTGCTGCCGTCTTTCTCTGGTATCTGGCATGGTGTGCGTGGGTGTGGGGAGATCCCCGCGGCCTGTGATGTGGTGTGTCTGTCTCATAAGAACACCCCGTTCTATTGGGCACTTTTTTGGGGTTTTTTTTTTTTTGTTTGTTTGTTTGTTTTTGTTTTTCGAGACAGGGTTTCTCTGTGTAGTTTTGGTGCCTTTCCTGGATCTCACTCTGTAGACCAGACTGGCCTCGAACTCACGGAGATCCGCCTGCCTCTGCCTCCCGAGTGCTGGGATTAAAGGCATGCACCACCACCGCCGGCTACCTATGGATTATTATAAAGATGATTTCTTCCTAAGTGTACTGTCTAAATGATAATGTTAGTTTAAATAGAGTTTTGATGATTAAAAAATAATAAACAAAGATGTCACACAGCTAGAACACATGAGTTTCTATTGAGGAGCTGTATAGACTGTGGCTTAGGTTAATGAATAAGAAAAACAATTGAGGTCCAGTTAGCCCAGCTAGTTTAAATTCTTTTAATCTTAATGTTGGGAGATGTGTTCATGAGTTTTGGAGTGCATCACAGCTGAAACAAAGCTTTGAAAATAACTTAAAGTTAGGCTAAGATGTTTTTGTCAAATAGCTTTGAGGTGAAAAACCCAAGAAGATAATCTAAAGTTTTAGAAAGACACATAGTTGAATGCAGAACTCTTTTTTTTTTTGTTTGTTTTTTTGTTTTTCGAGACAGGGTTTCTCTGTGTAGCTTTGCTCCTTTCCTGGAACTCGCTTTGGAGACCAGGCTGGCCTCGAACTCACAGAGATCCGCCTGCCTCTGCCTCCCGAGTGCTGGGATTAAAGGCGTGAGCCACCACCGCCCGGCTGCAGAACTCTTTAATAAGAATAAAGTGGCCCAATTATTACTAGCTGATGCACTTTTCTTGCTAGGATTGGTTGATGACCAAATGTGATGATTAATTCCTTGTACCCCGGGGTTGGGGATTTAGCTCAATGCCTAGCAAGCACAAGACCCTGGGTTCGGTCCTCAGCTCTGGAAAAAAAAAAATTCCTTGTACCCATTTTTGCCCTCAATCTCCTGGTATAAAAAAACTATTCATCAGTGGGTATGCATCCCAAAGATTTAAAGTAGAGCTGACTCATTCTTTTTCATATATAAAAGTTTAGATTGTGATTCCTTTAAGATTCCTTATAAGATTACCTTTCAAGACAAGTAATAAAGTAATTGACCCTTTCTTTCTAATTGCAAAGTGCAGCCTGCCAGTAAAAGATCTGACTGAGAAGAATACCTTGCTTGCCCACACGGTTAATCTCTAACAAGTTGCTTGGGTATGAATGTTACGTGGGTTCTTGGGATGATTTGTTTTTCACCTGTAATACATAAACTGTTTAATCAGGTAAGGGAGATGGAAAACGTGCTGTTTTTTACTGTTTGTCTTGTATTCATTGTGATCAGTCACTTGAAAATGTAGTCACATTGAGAATGGAACCACACTGTAATTTTTATATTGCCTGAAAGATTTTGCTCGGGTATATAAGTTGTAAGAAAAAGAATAAAGATAGAGTTAATGTGGGCTAGAAGGAAAACACCAAGAATGAGAGAAGGAAATCACCAGGAAAATAAAGAATAGAGAATACAAAAGAAGAAGAAAGAAAAGGTCTGAGGAAAATATCAAGAAAGTGTGTGAGTACTTTTCCCTAACCCCCTCAGATAAAAAAGTCCGGTATGCACAGACTCCATAGCTTCCCTTTGAGCCCCGTGCTGCTGGGGACTTGCCCCCCAGGCAGAGAAACTTATAGTATTAGTTACTAGCCTTATTTAAAAGACGAATTTTGAAAATATTTAGTGTGTGTGTGTGTGTGTGTGTGTGTGTGTAGAAGTCAGAGGTTGATGTCAAATATCTTTCTCAATCTCTTCCTCAGCTTTTGATGGACTGTCTCCCTGAAGCTGGAGCTCACTGCTTCAGCTCAACTGCCTGGCCACCAAGCCCTAGGCATCCTCCTGTCTCTGCTTCCAGTACAAGGACTACAGGCAGGCATACAGCACTGGACATTTTAGTGGGTGCGGGGTGTACAAACTCAGGTCTTCATGACTGCACAGCAAGCATTGTACTGACTGAACCATCCCCCAGCTCTTGTGTACACGTGTGTGTGTGTGTGTGTGTGTGTGTGTGTGTTTGCTTTTTGAGACAGGGTCTCATGTAGTCCAGGCTGGCCTTCAATTCCAGAACCAACTGCCTCTACATCTCAAGTGCTGAGATCACAGGTATGTACTACCATACTGGCTAAAGTAGTCTATCCTTTACATGTTACTTGTGTTTTAATTTTTACAGAAACTATTCACAGATATTATTATTCAGTTTCTGGTCCAAACTATTATGGCTTCCTTATAGGATGAGAAATTGAGAATTATGATAACCCATCAATGGCCATATCAGATGACCAAATGAACTAGAACCAGTCCACTCCACTCAACAGAATATTTATCAAGGGTCCATTATAATCAAGGACTATGCTAAGAGGAGAGGCTACTGATAAACGTTAAAAGCAGCCACACTACCCAGAGCTCCCAATTTGACCTTCCGACTCTAACATCTGGAGCATGTTCCCTTTCTTCGGGTAATAACCCAGAGCAGTCCCAATGCCACCAGCAGCATACAAGAGTAGGTCTCTCCACCAACCTCTTCCTGTCTACCACACCTGACAAGAGCTAACTCTGGCAGAGAGAAATATCAGAAGATTCCCCTAACAGAGAAATATAGCAAAACAAGAGCAACCGAAACCACCCACCCACACACACACACACACACACACACACACACACACACACACACAAGTGCACTTGGGGCGGGAGCTTCTTTTCTAAGAATGTAGGTAGACTGAGACAGGCTGGCTGGGCTTTTCCATCAGTCTGCCACTTACTAGTTGTGCCTCAGTTTCTCCATCTATAAAATGACAAAATGACAAAAATCTATCTTATAAGGTACGTCTGAGAATTAAATGAATTAATATTTAGAAAGTCCTTAGAACGGTGCCTGGTCATAGTAACCGCTACATAAGTCCACATTTGAAAATGAGATTAGAGCCGGGCGGTGGTGGCGCACGCCATTAATCCCAGCACTCGGGAGGCAGAGGCAGGTGGGTCTTTGTGAGTTCGAGGCCAGCCTGGTCTACAGAGTGAGTTCCAGGAAAGGCTCCAAAACCTGAGAGAAACCCTGTCTCAAACAAACAAACAAACAAACAAACAGTAGCTGCACATCTGGAAAAATATTAGAGTTTAATCATTTTCTATATAAAAACTGCTAATGAGCAAAAATAGTACTCTAGTTTCTTCTCAGACTATATAAATCTTTCAGCTTTTACTAACAGGCAAAACAATTAAAATATTAAGTCATATTCACTCTCCTTTTCATTCTCAGCTCCATCATTAGGGGAGTAGTAGCTCTAAACATCCACAATTGAAGTCAACTTGGACATTTAGGGAAAGTATCACTGATACCTTTGAAATTTATATCAGGTAAAATGCAATGAGTCAATAGAAAAACCACATATTTAGGTGTTAACAGTCAGAAAATAATAATATCACAAACAGAACAGTTACCACATTTACAACTTTAAACGTCAACCGATCATTTAACTCCTTTTCTAGTTTATATTCCTTTCTCTTAATTTGTTCAATCTTCCCTGGGAGAATGGCCTAGCAAAACCCCTTTCAGAGATTCTTTCTAGATCTGCACAACTGACAAAAATCAATGCTCCAAGATTCTTAATTCATAAAGGAAAGAAATGTCCCCTTCCTCCTCTTTCTGGTCTTCTCCGAAAGCTTTGACCCTTGTCTCCTGTCTATTACCTCTCTGTGCAGGCTCATCCAACCCATGGCCACAGGCCACATATAGCCAAGGCTAGCTATGAATGACACTCACACAAAATTACAAACTTACTTGAAACATTATGAGAATTTTTCTAATTTTTTTTGTATGTAACTGTACTGTGTGGTTATTGAGGGTGAATTCTGTTTTGATGTCAAAACACTGAACTACACATGACGAAACACAAAATAGAATTAATTTGAAGGAAATAATACTACCTTGCAAAAAGGTATTTGAAAATACTAAATTTTTTCCAAGAAGCAAAAGCAACGGTAACTACGGGAAGGGTCCCAGTGTCTTGGGATGGACCAGCCTGTCCTCAATGGCCTTGGTTGAAGTTACAGCTACAGTTGTCAGTCTGTCGGTCACTCCTCAGTTCTTAGTCGGCTGGGGTGACTAGTGCAGGGTTCTACTATTCATCACACTTTAAGGATTTCATTTTCAAAGAGTTTGTGTTCTTATTACGCTTCATTACTGGAATACTAAAATGATTTAATGAGGTACTCTCATTTGTGAAATGAAAACTTTATCTTAAAAACAAACTGAAGTAAGCATACAACAATGGTGGACTAAAGTAAGGTTCCAGGACACTGAATCTCTCTTTTACGTGCACTGGTGTTTTGTCTGTCTGAGTGCCGGATCCCCTGGAGCTGCAGTTCCAGACAGGTGTGAGCTGCCATGTGGGTGCTGGGAATTGAACCTGGGTCCTCTGGAAGATCAGCCAGTGTTCTTAACCTCTGAGCCATCTCTCCAGCCTCCCAGGGTACGAAATTTTAATTTCAGATCTAGAATATACTTTGAGGATATAGAATTTTCATGTCACTGAAAATACATACTTTTATGTGGTAATAGATTTTCAAAATCCTTAAGAACAGATGAAACTTTATATATGTATTATATATGTAAAATTTATTTTAAGTAGGTGTATATGGGGGGTGATAGATGCACATGTGAGTGCAGATGCTAGTGAAGGCCAGGGCATTGGGTCACCTGGAGCTGAAGTTACAGGCAGTTATGGGTGCTAGGGTCCTCTGCAAGAACAGTACACTCCCTTCACCACTGAGCCATCCATCTCTCCAGCCCCTAATCAGTATATAGTGTTTAAAAACATGTCTGGTTAAAAAGTCACTGACATTTTTAAATGCATATTCCTATTTGATAAGCACACAAAGATTAAAATGCTATAAAAATATAAATGTTCTTATAAACTACCTTTATAGAAGCCAGTGAACTCGAATGTCTCCTACCTGTTGGATAGTAGGCTTGGGAGTACTGCGCCGAGGGTGTGTAGTTACTATATTTTTGGGAGGAGCTGACCATTGTTTGAGGACCTTGTTGAACGTGTACAGATGTGGCGCTGGGCTGCAGCGTATAAGTAACCTCAGTTGGAAATCTCTGCAGTACAGGAAATGGAACCCCTTTATCTGAAAAAGTGGGAGATGTCTCCACTTGTCCAGGGTGCATTCCAAGGGAGTTCTGCCATGTTCTAGGAGGAATTGGGGTTCGATCTAAACCTTTCAGAGGGAAGGTGCTGTGGTTGTGGGATGAAGTTGATACGTAGGAATAAGGAGACAAATTATCTCGCCGGAATGACCGGTGAAATTGTCCTACAGCCACTGGTCCTGCATAAAAGAGGAAGAACACATTTACAAACTTTACAATACACCATCAAACAGTAAACCAAAGGTCAAAAATACACAGCCGTTCACCTAGCAGCTATTTTTAACATGACAGAACTTTGAATTTAGCAAAATCAAATTCAGAACACAGTGCTGAAAGAATAACCAACTCTTGATTCTCAACAGTTTATGACTGTCATAAAGGTAAAGTGGCCGACCTCTAACATTTAAATTAAATCCAAAGTTTCCCAGGCATTCTTTCAAGACATTCAGGAACTTTAATAAGTAAGGAAGTATTACTCTACTACACATATAAAAGAAATTTTCAGAACAAATAAGAATTCATAACACGAGACACAAAGAGATATTATGCCCTTTGCCCCCTTTCAATTACTTTTATGTTTATTTCTTTATTGCAATGATTAATTATTTACTTATTGTTTGAGCATGCCTGCCACAGCATGTGTGTGGCTGTCGGGACAATTTCCAGGAGTTAGTTCTCCCCTCTACCAACTGGGTTATGGGAGATCAAATCCAGCAAGCACCTTGACTCACCGAGCTGCCTCCCTGGTCCCTTGTTTCCTTTACTTTATATTTATTTATGGAGTTCATATCTGGAGACAATCTTGCTATATCGCCCTGACCTGGCCTGATTACTCACTACACAGCCCAGGTTTAAGTGAAGCGCTGAAGCATTCTCTTGCCTCAGCCAACTGTGTGCCAAGACCAAAGGCATGTACCACCTCACTCTGCCCAACAACAACAAATCCTTGTAGCAAAGTCAGGCTCGAAGTCTTTCATCTAGTTTTCTTCATCTTCTCAAGTAATCATGTAATTAAGCATCTTTGCTGAGTTTTTCTCTCGTTTCAGGTCTGGGGATCAAACCCTTTGCATATGACTTGCATATGCCAGGAAAGCACTTGACCCACTGGGCTGTAGTGCAAGCCCTGCATTTTCCTTTTCTTTAGTCTCTAACAGACCTTTCCCAGATATCAGTGGCCTTCAAACACTTGACTCCCACATGCATCACAGGAACACTGATTGAAACTTCAGATGGCTAATCTCAGAGACTCTAACACAAGCATTTATTTTTCCTTATCTAACCAGATTAAAAAATGAGAGGAAAAGGACAAAAGTATGTGATGAGCAAATGACAGCTATAAACATAGCCTGGATTTACTTTATAGATTGTAATTCTTGAATATAAAAAAACTAAACTAATTTATTCAGAAAGCGAATATTACCTATTGATTATGTATGTGGTTCACAATTTCCTTCCTTTTTTTTTTTTTTTTTTTTTTTGTGAGACAGGGTTTCTCTGTGTTATTTTGGTGCCTGTCCTGGATCTTGCTCTGTAGACCAGGTTGGCCTTGAACTCACAGAGATACGCCTGGCTCTGCCTCCCAAGTGCTGCGATTAAAGGCGTGTGCCAACACAGCCCGGCCCACAATTTCCTTTCAACATGCTTTCTTAAACTAATTTTATTAAGCAATTTACTTTATTGAGCTAACCTTTATTAAACAGAGGCAAAACCTAATTTATGCATGACTTCAGTGCTAAACTACATGTTGAAAGATGTCACTCAAATATCTGCCCATTCAAATAAATTATAAACCATTCAACACATTACACATCTCCCGTTCTATTTCCATGGCAATTAATTTCCTTAGCAAATAAAGATTAACACCAAGAATAAACAAATACATGCATGAATACCAACAACACAAATTCTGGAGCCTAGGAAATCAAGCACTCTATCTAATGAAGGAAAAAAAAATCCTACTTTTGAAGACTGAAAGTATTCAAATGACAGATCTTTTAAACAATTTTCTTGGCTGGGGATATGGCCCAGTGATAGAGAACTTGCCTAGAATGTGTGAAGCTCTGGGTTTGATCCCCAGTTCTGTCAAAACAAAACAAAAAAACCCAAGTTTTCCTCTGAGCAGCTTTTATGATGTTGCTTGCCTACCAGTTTCTTATATTCACATGCCTGGAACTCACCACTAACGATTCTGGTTTTCCTAAAGAAGCTGGTACTTTTCACAACAGGTGTTTCTGAGCATCTCACCTATCCCCATCCCAACTTGATTTCTCCTGGCATGTTTCACATGCCAAAACTACATGTAACCTAGAGCTCACTAAACCTTCCAGACTTTTCAGGGCTAGGCTGCTAAATCTCTAACTGGGTTCCAAAAATGTAGTTTAAATCTGAATTAAAAAATAAATTCTGGCCAGGTGGTGGGATACACCTTTAATCCCAGCACTCAAGAGGCAGAGGCAGGTGGATCTCTGTGAGTTCGAGGCCAGCCTGGTCTACAGAGTGAGTTCCAGGACAGCCAGGGCTACACAGAGAAACCCTGTCTAGAAAAAAAACCAATAAATAAATAAATAAATTCTGCTTCTCTGGTGATAAACTGAGTGATGGGCCATTACCTATTTTAGATGCTGATAATATAAAAATATTGCCAGGATTAGAAGGTCATTCCTCACTATTGACAGTTGATGGCTTCTGGGAAAAGGAGAGTCAGTTTTCTTGAAGGGTGTGGCCCCTAATAGGTCAGCCATGCTCCAGTGGATGACCCCACACCCATGAGTCCATGGGCAGTATAAACTAGACTCAGATCTATGTGAGGACATGAAGTTGGCGGGAGTGGATCTGGAAAGAGGGGGAGGAGTGAGGGATGAAAATGATCAAAATACAAAATGATGAAAATTTCAAAGTATTCATAAAAATAGCCCCCAAATCAGTTGGGGAGGGAAGGTCATACTTCAACTTGTTTCTTAAAGAATGAAGACATGATTAATTCATATTCATGTCTTCAGAACATCTTTAAGGTATATTTGGCAATATCTGAATTCAGAATTCTGGAAATGTGGGGCATAATGGATTTTTGATAGATTTTTGATTTTTTTCTTTTTTCTTTTTTGGTTTGGTATTTTGAGACAGGGTTTCTCCTGGAACTCACTTTGTAGACCAGGCTGGCCTCAAACTCACAGAGATCCTCCTGGCTCTGCCTCCTGAGTGCTGGGATTAAAGGCATGTGCCACCACTGCCCAGCCAAGATTCTATTCCTTTTATGAAACCAAACTAACCATTTCCATCCAAGAATCCCAAAATTTGCTTATTGAAAATTTGAGTCCACACAAGAGTATCAACTCCCCAGACTTTCAACTTCATTTTGACCAGTATAACAAATATTATATTGCCAATGAAAACAAAATACATAAATGGGCTTAACCAAAAAGGAAAAAAAAACCCCATAGAATCTTCACACTTTTATCAAGTATATTCTTGACTTAGTGGATCTAATTAGAAGACTAGGTCCTAAAATAGACCATTCTACAGCTAAGGAGGATTTGGAAGGCAGGAAGCAGCAGTCATATAACCGAGGCAAGTTCAAATAGAATAAAAACTGGGTGTGGGAAGCCCCGGCAGGGTGGCACATGCCTATAATCCCAGCTTTTGGGAGGTTGAGTCGAGAAGACTGCAAAGTCAACCTGGACTACACACCAAGACCTTGTACCCTAAAATTAAAATGTCAAAGAAAAAAGAGGGTGGGGAACAACAGAAGTGCCTAGAAGGAGACAGACTGCAACAGTATTCCCGGGACTGCAAAAGAACTACATCACACCTGAGGCAGCCACACCACTGTCTCCTGCACTAAATACAGGCAATGGCTGCCACCCTTCTGTACACAACAGGGAGAGAATAGGAGATGCCTGAAAACACACCCACATACCCCACACACTGAAAAAGCATCTTTTTTTTCAACAAGTAATCTTTAAAATGCTTAAATAAGTTGGACACTGGCCTTATGAATCCAACCGGGAAAATATAATAAAATAACAAAAAAAGGGCTCACTCGGTAAAGGTGCCTGCCACCAAGCCTCATGGCTTGAGTCTGAACCCCAGTAGAAGAGAACAGACTCATGACAAGTTGTCCTTTGACCTCCACACACATGCCATACGTCAAGAGCATTCGTGTGCAAGTATACACAAGTAAGTAAATATGTGTCATTTTAAACACCAACAAAAAGAACACAACTGGTTTAAGATAGGTGAGGGAAAAGATTAAAAGAGCTCGCCCTAAGAACGTTATTTCCTTTTCTCCTTATGTCCTCTAGCAATGAGCCGTGAAAACCAAACAACCCGAGCTAGCGTTTCCTCAAAACATATTCCATAGGACTATCTCCACTTCTTTCTCCACACAAATCCTCAGCTAAATCAAGGACCACATGGGGGCAGCTCCCTTTCCCTTTAGAATTCCTTTAGAACATTCCTATGCCACTGTTATTTTCTCAGCAGGTCACTAGAACTCTAACCTAGTTCCTTATCTTCTAAACTCCACAGACAGAAAACCTAGGCTCTTATCTTCCAAATTCCAAATGCAGTATTGCTTCAGTACTGGGGCTAGATTAAAGGGACCATAGTGTTATTTGCACATTTAAATTTTTTCCATGCCTCAAAAATAACCCAGACTTCTTTATGCTTAACCATGCTAACAGTCTGAAGATGTTTCTATTTCTCTTCTATGTGAAGTGGAAAAATAAAAATAAAAAAGAATTCCAAATCCCGATTAGCGCCTGTGCTTCCTTGGTACAGCTGTCTATTGTGGCCTCCACACAGAGCAAGGGAACACAGCCACCCTCACCTGTGTGTAGGAGTGCAGAGAGGCACCTCAAATCACGTCCATGAAATAACCGTGACCAAAGGTTTCTGAATTTTTCACTAAATATTCACACAGCCTCCCCCATCCTGAATGACCAGGAAGAGGGAAATATCAATAAAGTATAAATGGGTGCTTTCTAAAATTCTGTTAAACTAAGTCTTGACCTCTAGTTTTTGTTTTGCTTCGTCTTTAGCTATTTTGCTTTATGTCTGCCCACCAGTAACATCTCAAGTCAGGCATTAAGCTCTAATTAGCTGTGATGGAAGTATTAGTGAATTGGTTCTACACAGGTGCAAAGCTTGCCCCTTAAATAGATAATATTTCAATGATTCTTAGATGTGTTCATTGGTGAAAAGTGGCAAGTCCCTTCAAGAATACATTTCCACTCG
Organism: Peromyscus nudipes; assembly: GCA_902168325.1. Classification (NCBI taxonomy): domain Eukaryota; kingdom Metazoa; phylum Chordata; class Mammalia; order Rodentia; family Cricetidae; genus Peromyscus; species Peromyscus nudipes. Next base: position 867 of record CABHPH010160804.1, on the reverse strand, counting down.
AGGGACCTGTTTCCCTTTCCCTTTCCCTGGGTTGGGTTAATTCCTTAGTTTTTCTGGGCAGTGACTTTGTTCCTTCGTACTGGAGCCTGTAGATTGCCCGTTCTGACGGCCGGACAATAGAGGCCCTTCCCACCTGATGCTTCGATGAAGGACTGCTTATTCTGGATGATCACAGTGGAGAGACTAGGCAGAGGTAAATGGCTAAGAGGTTTGGAAGTAGGTTAACTCTTGGGGATCACTCTCTTGGAGAAGAGTAGAAAGCAAGCCTAAAGCCTACGTCCTTTTTGCAGCTAGACACAGACCTGGGAATGCTTATGGGCTCTTGCCAGAGAAAAGGCAGGTGCTAGGTGAGGATGATGCAGGTGATGTGGCCTAGTCTTGGGGTTGTGCAGAAATGGTGCATGCTCCCGCCGCCCACGTGCATGATGGAGAGCCAGGATCCAGGTGGCACACACTCACCGTGCTGCTCTGGCCGGGGCCCGGCGGGCTGGGGCGGCGGGTCCTGATGCTGCAGCGGGGAGGTGGAGGCGGAGGCGGAGGCGGAGGCTGAGGTGATGAGGAGCCGCTGGAAGCGGTTGGGCGGGCGACAGGGCACCTCCAGTCCGGCCGCCAGCTTGGCCTTGTTGGCGCTGGTGAGCCTCTTGAGGTGAACGAGCAGCTGAGGCTGGTCGCGACGGAAGTGCGGGCTGTGGAAGTGGTGGAGTGGCCCGTCGCCCGCCGGCCCGCCAGCCCCAGGCCCTGACCCGGGCCCCGCCGCCCCCGGCCCACCCAGCACCACCTTGCGGAAGCCGTAGAGGTTGAGCTGGCGGATGAAGCTGGTGAAGTTGGTGGTTTTGAAGAGCTCGGGCTCGGCCCCGGCCGCCCCGA
>CABHPH010160803.1:29303-49618 GCA_902168325.1 Peromyscus nudipes | reverse complement strand
TGCTGGTGATTGTTTAAAGGCACACGCATTTCCTGGTTCTTGACCCCCTTACTCCTTTGGTTAGCTTCCAGTTCTCTCTGGACTCCACGCATTAGTGACCTGTGTTTCACGTATTCATTTCTCTCTGTTCTCCATGAGCATTTGCTATTGATTCTAAGTAAAGGTTGATACCTTGCTTTGTTGTTGTTTTTGATAATCCTAATCAAATTATGATGACTATGGAACCCAGGGCCTCCCTCCACTACTGAGCTGTCCCCAAATCCTTGATGTAACTTTTTGTCGTTTATCTCATCTTGATTTTTTTGATTGATTGATTGAATTTAAACTTTTAAGATTTTGTGTGTGTGTATGTGTATGTATGTATGTGTGTATGCTGGCACGCATGTGTGTATTCTGATGGAGCAGTATTCACTCTTTACCACAGAGCTATGGCTCCAGCCCCTGATTGCTGCTGCTGTTGTTTGTCGATAGCTAGTCTGGAACTTTCTGTTGTAGACCTGCCTCTGTTTCTTAAATGTTGGGCTTTCAAGCATGGATCACCACACCCAGCTTTCTATCCGTTTTTAACCACAGATGTGTGGGATCTGTGAGAGGGAGGTGTCTGGGTTGATGGATCTGACCCATGGACAAACATTAATAGGACTGTGGGGAGTCGTGGACGCGGCTTAGGTAGAGTCCTGGTTTACCATGATGAGAACTTCGGTTTAGTTCCTAGCAAAAAAAAAAGAAGGTTCTGAACAAAAGTTGGCGCTACATAAAAACACACCAGCCTTCTTTCCTTGTGAATTTGGGAACTTGTCACATTGATAGAAGAAAAACTGGGGTAGTATGTTATAGAAGTGAGGGAGATTCTGAGAAAGTGACTCAGGAGACCATCTCTTTGGTTACACTGTGCCTGGAGTGGCTGCAAGAGCATCTTCTTGGCTTAGAGTCACAAAAAAAAAAAATGTTCTGTGTATGTATTTTCACTTTATCTCTTCTTTGTTATCAATGAAGATTTTGGCAGAAGTCCAAAATCTTGTAGATTTGGTGACTTAACATCAGTTTGATCCGCGTGTTCTCCAGACTCTGCCTATTCCTCAGCTGGTAACAGCAGTAATTTTCCACAGCAGCCATTCATGAGCTCACACTGTCATAAGGAAGTGGGAATAGCTCAGAGGGTGGTACACAGAAGAAAGAAAGATCCTGTTTGTCATTGCATGTAACACGAACTTGGACAGGAAATCCGGATGGGACAGCTAGTCTGGAGGAGTTGGAACACAGGAGTGTGGCTACCACTTGCAACAGTAATCTGTTGGAAGCAGTTATTGAGTCCCTTTTGCCTAATAAACACTGTGATTGTCCCAGTCAATTGTAGGTGTTACTATGTTTTACGTATGTGTAAATAAGGCCTAGAGGTTAAAGGATTTTCTCACAAACACTGACAAAGCCAACTTCTAGTCAACTCTGTCTAGCTCTAACACCCCCAGTTTCTCCCCCTCCCCCGTATGCTTGCTGAATAGCCTAGACCACAAGCTCTTCCTGCCTGCACTTTCCAAGTGCTGGGATTACAAACGTGTAGCGCCATACCCAGTACTCCTGCTCTTCTGACAGTGTTTGGTCTTTCCTTATCAACAAGTGTATTCAAAGTACTGGGGATGTGGCTTAATAACAGAGCACTCACCTGCTATGTACAGGGCCTTCTGTGTATGTATGTACTGTGTTCAATACCAGCACTGCAAAACAACAAAAGCAAGTATCTTTAACTCTGTGCTCATTTTTTTAATGTAACACTTGGAATTAAACGTAGGGACTCTTATATGCTAGGCAAGCTCTACCATTGAGTTATACTCCCAGTTCAATCGTCTCATTACATATATAAATGACTTCTGTGGTCATATTTCCCCCAGAAATTACAATTTCTCCCACTTTTTATTTATTTATTCATTTATTTATTCATTCATTCATTCATTTATTTATTTATTTATATTTTTTTGGAGACAAATTCTCTCTTTTATGTAGCTCTTGCTGTCCTGAAACTGGCTCTATAGCCCAGGCTGGCCTTGAACTCACAGAGATCTGCCTGCCTCTGCCTCCTGAGTGCTGGGATTAAAAGTGTGTGCCACCACACCTGGCCCATTTTCCTTTCTATATTTGTCCTTAAAAAGCAGATTCTGGGCCTGGGGATGTAGCTCAGTTTGTAGGTTGCTTGTCTAACATGCATGAAGCCCTGGGTTTGATCTTCAGCACCAAGTGCTTGGATATGGTGGTACCTCTCTGTAATCCCAGTGGAGGCAGGGGGATCCAGAGTTTAAAGTCATCCTCAACTCCATAGAGCGTTTGGATCAGTCTGGGATACACAAAATTCGTCTCAAACGATTGGGGGCAGATTCTGTCCCCCTCTTTCATTTGCTCCTTAGTGTATTACAGTCCGGCTTTCACCTTGATAAACTTCACTCAGCCACGTCCTGAATAGCTACTGTGTATCCCACCTTCTGCAAGTTTTGCCCTCAGGGTTTAGGGACTAGGAAGAAAAAAGTTGGAAACTGTCAGTATCTTATGTTAAACGCTTACATCAAAGTCTTTAATCTTGAGAACTGGGGAAAGATGCTGGACCACTAACAGAGAGAAACTTTACCTTGCTCTGTATGTGTGGCTTTTTCTTCCAGGGAGGAACACCCCCCACCCCACCCCACCCACACACACCATGTGAAGTGACACGGTTGAAAGGTAAAGTGCAGGCTTTGGAGTCTGACAGACTAGGAACTGAACCACAAGTGTGTCTTTGTAATCCCAGCTCTCAGTGTGAGCTCTTGAAAAGTAGGGCCTTTGTCTTGTTCACCCCTTACCTCTCTCTCGCTAGATCAACAGTAGGTGAGTGATAACTTGAAGGTTGAATGCCTTATGGGATTGTTGTGCTCAACATGGTAGAGATGAGTGCTTGTAGTGGTAGCATCTGACCAAATAATGAGGCTAAGTTTCCTGTGCAGCTTACCAGCTGTTTTGACAGCACTGTTTTTGAATATTGCATATATAATAAATCATTCCTCTTTTGAAAATGTAGGCTCATTGCCTTATGATCACCATAATTCACAAATGAGACATTAGCCTCTTTTTAGTAGGCACAGTTACTGTTATCTGAGTCTTCTAACATTGTGTGTCTTTTCCAATTGTATTCATATTTTTACCTCCTCCCCCTTTTTTGGGAAACAGGATCTCTATGTAACTCTGGCTAGCCTGAAAGTTGCTATGTAGATTAGGCTAGCTTCAAACTCATAGAGACCCCCTGCCTCTGCTTCTTGAGTGCCGAGATTTCAGCCTCCACACCCAGTTCCACATTTCCTGCATTTTAAAGCATTTGTGTTATGTATTTTGTATTTGTGAGGTTTGTTTGAGAAGGGTCTCCTGTAGCCCAGGTTGGCCTGAAAGTAACTATATAGCTAAGAATGACCTTAAACTTCTGATTCCAGCCTTTATCTCCCAGATACAGAAACCACAGGCTCCTCTCACTGTGGCTGGCTGTCTTTACATGTGTTTTATTATTGTTTGTTTTAGATGTGGTCTTGTCATACAGCCCAGGCTGGCCTTGAACTCAAGATCCTCCTGCTTTTGCGTCCTGAGGACTGGGACCACAGGTGTGTGCCATCCCTGAGCCCCGCTTTATATTTGTGGTTTTCTCTAATGATGTATGTTTTAGAAGATTAGCTTCTTTTGACTCATTGATTAGCTTTCATTGGATAGATTCTCAACAAGAGTAACATGAAAACCGAAATTGAAAGCACTAATTACCCAAAGTCTTCATTCTTAAAACAGGAGATGGCCCATGCTTGTATTCCCAGCTACCACAGAGGCTGATGCAGGGGGATTGCTTGAACCCAGAAATTTCCAGGTGAGCCTGGGCAACATAGGGAAGATCCAGTCTCAATAATAAAAAGAAGTCTTAGAAAAGACATGATTTGCAATTGGGGCTCAAAGAAGGTTTTTTTTTCCCCCCTTAACAAAATAATATGGGGCCTTCTAGATAACATTCTAAAGACAGGAAACAGCAGGTCATTTCCCACTTCTTATGTTTGCGTTCCATTGGCAAATATCCTTAACTTGTGTGACTTGAGAATAAGGTTAAAGTCCAGAATTGCTTTCACCCCTTTCCCTTCTCCTTTTTGAGGCAGTCTTGTATGTAGTCCTGGCTGGCCTCCGAATTGCTCTATGGGGCTGGTGAGATGGCTGATGACCTGAGTCTGGTTCCGTGTGAAGGTGGAAGGAGAGAGCTGACTCTACAGAGTTGTCCTCTTACCGCCACAGATCATGTGGTATGTTGGGCCGCCCATCCCAGTGACAATCCAAAATAATTGCTATATAGCCCAAGCCAGCTTTGAACTGTCTGTCATCCTGCCTCTGCCTCCTAAGTGCTGTGATTACAGACATGTGCCACCATGCCTTGCCTCTATTCTGTTTTTTTTTTCTTTGATAACAAACTCTTTCTTTCTCTCAAGATATTTTGCCTGGTTTTCCTAAACAGAGTGACTTCTGCTCTGTGGTTAATATATACATAACTCATCCACTGTGGCTTGTATTAAGCTCCTTTGTCTGTTTACCATTCTTTGGGGGTCTCATTTATCCATTATCTTTACTTATTAAGTCAACAAATGTTTTTTCAGCCAGGCGTGGTGGTGCAAACCTTTAATCCGGGAGGCAGAGGCTGGAGGATCTCTGAGTTGTGGGCTAGCCTAATATACGAATTGAGTTTCAGGATCGTTAGGGCTTTGTAAAATAGAGAAACTCTGTCTTGAAAAACCAAAAGGAAAAATGTCTTTTCAGTGCCTGCCTTTCCCTTTCAGTACCAGACTGTGGCAGCTCACATGTGTACTGCCAGCACTGTATTAGGGAAACTGAGGCAGGACTGCTGTGAATGTGAGGCCACCCTGGCTATGGTATGAAACTTTAAAAATTTTTAAAATTATTTTTATTTTATGTGTTTGGGTGTTTTGTCTACATGTATGTCTATGCACCACATGTGAGCTTGGTATCCTCAGAGGCCAAAAGAGGGCCTCACATCTCTTAGAACTGGAGTGACATACAGACAATTGTGAGCCACTATGTAGATGCTGAGAATTGAACCCAGGTCCTCTGGAAGAGCAGCCAGTGCTCATCTTTTTCCCTTTTCAAAAAGTATTTCTTTTAAAATAAAAAAAAAATATTTTATATGTATGGGTATTTTGTGTGCATGTATGTGGGGTTTTGCTTTGTTTTGTTTTGTTTTTTCTGAGACAGGGTTTCTCTGTGTTGTTTTGGTGCTCACTGTGGATCTCACTCTGTAGACCAGGCTGGCCTCAAACTCACAGAGATCCGCCTGGCTCTGCCTCCCGAGTGCTGGGATTAAAGGCGTGCACCACCACCGCCTGGCCATGTATGTTTATGTACCATGTGCAAGAGAGGCCAGAAGACGGCATTGGATCCTGAGGGACTGGACTCACAGATGTTGTGAGTCATTGTGTGGGTGCTGGGAATCAAACATAGGGCCTCTGGAAGAGCAGCAGTGCTCTAACCTCTGAGCCATCTTCTCCAGCAGTTTGAGACTTTGTTTCCCCTCCCCCTCCTTAAAAAAAAGTCTTACATGTATGTCTTGGGTGTTACATGTTAATGGTGGCTGCCACCTGGATCTTACCCTATTTGACTGACCTAGACCATCTATACATGAACTTCCCATGTAACCTTACCTAAATCACAGTGTGTGGTGGATGTGCTAGCGTCTCATGGAAATCGGTGAAAGTGCATTGGCATTTTTATAACAAAACCTTGGGTGCTACATAGTGTTAGTCCTGCAGTATTCCCTGGGTTGAAATAGTCACAGAAGTTTGCTTCATGTCAAGAGGAGGGGGCATAAAAACTCCACCACTCAGTGAGGAGGACTGCCATTGTCATAGGTTAAGAGGATGTGGGGTAGGTTATAATGTATCAGTCCATTTTAGAAAATAGGGTTTCTACTGGACGGTGGTGCACGCCCTCAGTTAAATCAGCACTCGGGAGGCAGAGACCGGCCAGGTCTAATGAGCTAGTTCCAGGATAGCCAAGGCTACACAGAGAAACCGTGTCTCGAAAAACCAAAGAAAAAAGAAAACAGGGTTTCCATGCCAACTATGTGGCAAAGGTTTTGTTCTGGTGTTTGGGATTAAAGCCAGGGTCTTGAGCTTGGTGCTAGAGGTAGTAAGTACATATTCACTTCCTCTGCAGGTAATTTTCTATCCTAATCTTACTGATAGGAAAGCTGAGGTTAGCTGAGTGTAGTTAGTGCACGTCTTTAATCCCAGCACTCAGGAAGCAGAGGCAGATGGTTATCTGTGAGGTCGAGGCCAGCCTGGTCTACATAGTGAGTTCTAGGACAGCCAGGACTATATAGTGAGATCCTGTCTCAAGAAACAAACAACAACAACAAAAAAGGAAAATGGAGGTTTTGAGAGATTGTTTTGCTTAGAGGGCTCACAGCTAAGTGACAGAACAGATCATCAAACTCAGGCCTTCTTTCACTCTACCATGTTTAAATAAGGTAAATATAGATTTTTTTTCATCAAATCTTCTAAATACTAAGGAAGGTATATACATGTAGATGCTTCATACAGTAGGTGACTAAGTACTCAGAACACAGGCAGCTGATTTAATCTCTAGGAAACCCCGAATTTAAGTCCTAGATGCTGAAGGATTTAGTTCTAACAGAGCTTCAGTCTGCTAGGAAAGCTAAGGTACACAGCTGGCTAAATGAGGCTGTGGTGTGTGTGGCATTATGTGAGTATAAGGAGATGCTGAGAGGCAGCAGTAGGGAAGGTATCACAGAAGAGGTATTTCAGAGCTGAGTACTGAAAAATGGAAAAACGTGGACATGCAAGGCAGCCTTCTAAGCAGAAGAAATGATAAAGAAAAAGCACAAAGGCAGTTGAGTCAGCCTTACTTTGTCTGAAGCATGATGTACATGGTGAGAGCCGATACAGACAGGGCTGGAGAGATGGCTTGTTGGTTAGGAAACTTCTTGCTCTTGCAGAGAACCAGAATTTGATTCCCAGCACTCACATTATGGCTCACAACTGTCTGTAACTACTGGGGACGGGGATGTAACACTCTTCAGACCTCTGTGGGCACCAGGCCCGTACGTAGTATATAGACTTACATATAGGCAAAGCCCTCATACACATAAAATTAAATACTTTTTTGTTGTCTTTCGAGACAGCTTTTGTATGTGTGTAGCTGGAGATTTCTCCAGTCCTGCCCAGGCCCGCAGCCACTTAGACCCAAATAAACACACAGACACTTATATTATTTAAACTGTTTGGCCTAATGGCTCAGGCTTCTTGATAACCAGTTCTTATATCTTAAATTAACCCATTTCTATCAATCTATAAGTTGCCACATGGCTTGTGGCTTACCAGTACTTTCACATCATGCTTCCTCTGTGTCTGGCTGGTGACTCCTGACTGAGCCTTCCTGTTCCCAGAATTCTCCTCTCTGCTTATCCCGTCTATATTATACTTCCTGCCTGGCTACTGGCCAGTCAGCGTTTTATTTATCAATCAATCAGAGCAATACATTCACAGCATCCCCAGCGTGTGTGTGTGTGTGTGTGTGTGTGTGTGTGTGTGTGTGTTTTCCTGGCTGTCCTGGAAATAGCTCTGTAGACCAGGCTGGCCTTGAACTCAGAGATCCACCTGCCTCTGCCTCCCAAGCGCTGGAATTAAAAGACATGTGCCACCACCACCTGGCAACTAAATAAGATTAAAAAAAATTATATAAAAAAACTGATGGAAAAGTGGATTACGGAAGTAGATGAATGGCTCAGTGGGTAAAGGTAATGTCTCTAAGCCTGATGCCCTGAGTTCAGTCCCTGGAACAAAGGTGGTAGAAGGAAGAGCCAATTTCTACAAGTTGTCTTCTGACTTCTATGTTGATTGTACACAATAAGTAAAATGGGAGGGGGAAAGGAATTGAGGAGCTTGGGAAGATGGTTCACTGGGTAAAGTGCTTGCTGCACAAGTGTGAGGGACAGAGTTGGGATCTTTAGCATTCTAGTGGTATACATCTGTGGTGGTTTGAATAAAAGTGGCCCCCATAAGCCCATAGGGAATGGCACTATTAGGAGGTGTGGTCTTTGTAGCTGTAAGTTTTCTCCAGTCCTGCCAAGCCCCTGCAGTTCTATGGTCCGCTTATAAAATAATCACTCAGAAGCTTATATTAATTATAACTGCTTGGCCATTAGCTCAGGCTTATTACTGACTAGCTCTTACACTTAAATTAACCCATAATTCTTATCTATGTTTAGCCACGTGGCTTGGTACCTTTTCTCAGTTCTGCCTTGTCATCTTGCTTCCTCTGTGTCTGGTTGGTGACTCCTGACTCAGCCCTTCCTCTTCCCAGAATTCTCCTTGTCTGCTTATCCCGTCTATACTTCCTGCCTGGCTCCTGGCCAATCAGCATTTTATTTATCAACCAATCAGAGCAACACATATTCACAGCATACAGAATGACATCCCACAGCAGGTCTTGTTGGAGTAGGTGTGGCTTTGTTGGTATGTCACTGGGGGTGGACTTTGAGGTCTCAGAAGTTCAAGCCTCGCCAGTGTGTCATTCACTGTCACTTCCTGCTGCCTGCTGATCGGAGTATAGAATTATCAGCTCCTTCTCCAGTACCATGTCTGCCTGCATGCTGCCATGCTTCCTGCCATGGTGATAATGGAGTAAACCTCTGAACTGTACCCAGCCCCAGTTGAATGTTTTCCTTTATAAAAGTTGCTGTGGTCGTGGTGTCTCTTCAAAGCAATAAAACTCTAAGACAACATCTATAACCCAGAATTTGAGGAGCAGAGACAGGCAGATCCCAGGGGCTTGATGGCCAGCCAGTTTAACTAAAAGGTAAGCTTCAATGACAGGCCCTGTCTCAAAAAATAAGGCTGAGGGACTAGAGAGATGGAGGGCTCAGCAGTTAAGAGCATTTTTGTTCTACCAGAGGACCTGAGTTTGGTTCCCAGCACTTGCCTGTTAAATCCAGCTCCAGGGGCTCTGAACACCCTCTTCTGGCCCCTAGGGTACCCATATACACGTGGTATACACTCACATAAACACAAACATATGCCTATTAATAAAAATTTAAGGCAGAGAAGGGATTGAACATCTCAAAATGACTTCTGGCTGAAGTGGGCTGGGAGCACATGTATTCAGCTGTGTTTCTTGGGATGTTAATCTGTTTGTAGTGCCTCCTTCTCTAGTTCCTCATACTGGGGGATGGAACTTGATCTCATGTTTGCTGGGCAAGTGTTCTACCATTGAGCTCTATCTCCAGCTCCTTTTTTCTTTTTTAAACTTTTTATTACTGTGAATAGTCCAAACTGGCCTTGAACTTGCTCTGTAGCCCAAGAAAGCCTTGAAAAAGTGTCATCCTCCTGTTCCTTCCGAAGGAGCTGGGATTGCAGGGCTGTGCTGCCAGCCAGACTAATTTATTGCTTTTTTGAGTAGAAGACAGTCTGGAGGCACAAAAACCTGTTAGGACATGTTCACGGTGGACCAGAAAAGAGGCAGGGAGAGTATGGACTAAGGCAGTGGAAACAGGATGCTAGAGGGGTCTGGTGGCAAAATTAGTAGACTTTTCAGCTAATTCGGTGTAGGAGTAAAAGAAACATAAGACCTTAAAATTACCTTAAACCTTGAAAACTAAGTATCTGAGAAGAAAATAGGATAATTTAAAAAAATCATCTGGAGAGGGGATAAAATTAGTGTGTTGTGAGCTATCCAGTGGAAAGTTGGAAATAGCAGTATGGCCCATGGCTGGAGTGATGGCTTAATCTTGCTCACTCTTTCTCTGTAGTACAAATCCTAATTGGTTATAATAAAAACCCGGAGCCAGATATCAGGGTAAATGCTGAACAATCTGAGAGACAAAGGAACAGGCCACAGCCACCTCTCACCTCACCAACTCCCCCCGAAAAGACTGAGCTCCTGTCTCCTCCCGCCTTCTATTCCTTTGCTCCACCCATCCATATGACTTCCTGTCTCAACATCCCTAGTGCTGGGATTATTGTGCCTCTCAAGGACTGGGAGCAAAGGCATGAGATCCCAAGTGCTGGGATTAAAGGTGTGTGCCACCACTGCCTGGCCTCTATGGCTAACCAGTGGCTGGCTTTGCCCTCTGATCTTCAGGAAAGCTTTATTTGTTAGAGCATACACAAAGTACCACAATTCTCTTTATCTTTTCTTTTCTTTTTTTTTTTTCAGAGTCTCACCCTGTAACCCTGACCAATCCCCCTGCCTCTCTGCCTTCTAAATGCTGGGTTTGCTACTAATGGGCATAGTGGCATCCCAACACTCAGTAGGCAGAGACAGGTGTATCTCTATGAGTTTAAGGTCTGCCTGGTCTACATAGTGAGTTCCAGGACAGCCAAGACTACATAGAGAGACTGTGTCTCAAGAAACAAAAAACAAAAAGGTGTGTGCTACCATGTTCAGCTTTAAAAAAAACAAACAAACAAACAAACAAAAAACAACAATTATTTGCTTATTTTGTTTGTGTGTGCACAAGCACAAGTTAGAGGTTAGAGGACAGGTTGGTAGGAGTCATTTCTCTCTTTCCACCAAGTACTTCCTTGGAATTAAACTCAAGGTTCTTGGGGTTGCAAGTGCCCTTATCCACAGAGCCATCACACTGACCCTAAATCATACTTCGTTTTTAATTTTTTTCTTTTATTTCATATACATTGATGTTTTGCCTGCATATATGTCTGTATGAGGGTGTTGGATCCCCTGGAACTGGAGTTACAGACAGTTGTGCTGGGAATTGAATCCTGGTCCTCGGGAAGAGTAGACAGTGCTCTTAACCACTGAGCCATCTCTCCATTCCCCTGTTTTTAATTTTTAATTATTTTATATGTATGAGTGTGTGCCTGGTGCCTTTAGAGGACAGGAAAAGGCATTGTATCCTTGGAACTAGAGTTATGGACAGTTTTGAACTGCCATGTGGGTGGTGGGGATCCAATCTGGGTTCTCTGTAAGAGCAGCCAATGCTTTTAACTGTTAAGCCATCTCTCCAGCCCCTTAAATCACACTTTGGAAGGAGAATGAAACCCAAACTATGAAATGACTAGGAAAGCAGTGAGACCCTAGAGTCTAGTTGTTAAGACAGGCAAGCTAAGCCACAAAGTTTAAAGGAGTGAGTTAATTTGCAAGTGCTTTTAAAAACATGTCAGTAAAGCAGATAAAGAAAATGTTAAGAGAAAAGAGGCTGGAGAGACATGGTTTGGTTGTTCTAATTTAAGGATTCAGGAGATGAGTGTATGTACTGACTAGAGGGAGTGGAGGAGAACAGACAGAAGGTGCTCAAGGTAAGATACAGCAAAGGAATCGGGCTGAAAGGCTGCTGTGAGTGGAAGAGTCAACGTGTGGAAGGAGAGTCCGTTTTCGTCTGGGAGGTGAAAAGAGAGAATGGAGAAACTAAGTGAAAAGCCCGCATAGCAGGTTTAAAGATGTATTCTATGTATATGTGTGCCTGCGTAGAGTTTGTGTGTATCCTGTGCATGCAAGAGCCCCTTGAGGTCAGAAGAGGGTGTGGATCCATTAGAGGTGGAGTTACGTTGTTAGTGACCATGTGGGTGCTGAGAATCAAACCTAGGGTTACTATTGCTGTGATGACCCACCATGACCAAAGCAACTTGGGGAGGAAAGGGTTTATTTCTCTTACACTTCCACATCATAGTCCATCACTGAAGGAAGCCAGAACAGGAACTCAAACAGGGCAGGAACCCAGAGGCAGTAACTGAAGCAGAGGCCATGGAGGGGTGCTGCTTACTGGCTTGCTCCCCCTGGTTTGCTCAGCCTGCTTTCTTATAGAACCCAGGACCACCAGCCCAGGGATGGCACCACCTACAATGTGGTGGTCAATTAAAATGAATGAAAAAATTGTCTTAATTAAAAAAAGAAGAAGAAGAAGAAGAAAAGAAAATGACCTACAGGCTTGTCTGCATACAGCTTGGTTTTCTAGTGGCGTTTTCTCAGTTGAGGCTCCCTCCTCTCAGATGAGTATGGCTTGTGTCACATTGAGGTAAAACTAGCCAGCACAACCACTGAGCCGTGTCTCCAGTACTCCACCCCACCCCCCAGTTTTGTTGCTTTGCTTTTGCAGTGCTGCGGATGGAACCCAGGGCCTTGTGCGTGCCCAGCATGCCGTCACAGAGCTACCTCGTCAGCCTAACTGCAGCTTTGACCTCAACTCTTCTTAGGCCATGACTAGCCCCAGAGGTCATCAGGATTGTGGGGAGTTTGAATTAACACTGAAGGAAATATGATATAAAGTTAATAAGCAAGCATTCTACTAATTGAGCTATATTACCAGACTCCCTATGTTACTATAAATTTAAAAAAAAAAAAAAGATTTTTCAGTATTTTTTTCTCTAGTCGGCCCTCAAGTAACTTTTATTTTCCTCAAAACCACCTAGCTCCTTTTTAGGGCTACCTGAATGGTGAGCTTCATTCAGTTAGCTGACACATTTCATTTTCACTCCCTTACTGGTGGAATAGATGGGCTATGCAGATACCTTGCTTTGGTTTCTTCATTAGCAGCCGGATACTGCCAAGCTGTAAATATAGAGGAATGAGCCATGGAGGGACTCGAAGGCCTCAGAGAGATGATGGTTGTGAGCCTGAGCAAGTTCAGATAGGAGGGCTGCATTTCTCTTGGCTGCTGAACAGGAAGGGGCAGCCTGTTCCTTGGCATCTGCTCCAGGGGAGGTTCCTCCTTGCCCGGTTTGTGTTTGCCCAGTGTGTGTTCTGTATTACACTGCCACACCTCTCTGGCCGAAAAGAACGTTCTATCCCTGGCCACAGAGGAAATATTGACTTAAGGAAGGGACGGCAGCCCCAGTAGCAGACCTGTGGGAGCAGGAGCTGGAGAAGTGAGTAGAGAAGTGCTGTGCTCCTCCGCTAACGCTGGTTTTAGAGGAGCCCGTTGAGAAAGTGGGGTTTACCTCGGCTGTCACCCCAGGGACTTAAAAGGTGGTGGAATAATAAACGTGTTTTCAGCAAGGGTCATTGGGGTGTTTTGGGAAGGACCAGTTCTAGAAGGTTGGCACCGATGGCCAACCGATGGCAGCTATATCCCGGCACCATGCTCTGAGAGGAAGCAAACAGGTTCCAGTATCTGGGGAAATATACTGTGGCAGATGCTACAGGGCCTTAGGTCATCCAGTATAAGTAAGGTAACAAATTTAGGCCTTTTTTTTTTTTTTTTTTTGAGAGAGGGTCTTTACATAGCCCTGGCTGCCCTGAAACTCACTGTGTAGACCAGGCTAGCCTCAACTTACCCTGGGGATTGAAGGTGTGCGCCACCACACCCAGTGATAACTTTTCTTTGAAAGGAAGCAAAAAGGTTGGAGAGTGGAAGGAAACGATTGGGTCCATTTTAAAAAGACCGTGTGGTTGTAAGCTAGTGGATGGGGAGGTGACCAGACTGGAGGTGGAGGTCCCGCCAGAGAGATCTGTAATGTTGACGTAGGCTATATTGGCTCCTTGTTAACATCGGGTTCTAAGAAAAATCAGTTTCAGGAGGCGTTAGGAAAGTGGTGGGAAGACAGACAGGTCCTATTGTGTCTGGTTTTATCCAGTTCTGGAATCCAAACTCAGGTCCTCATGCTTTCACGACAAGTACTCCACTGGTTACAGCTACTTCTCCAGCCTCACCGTTTGGTATTTTAAAACATTTGTTATTTTTGTTTTATTTTTTAAACAATATTTTATGTGTATGAATGTTTTGCCTGCATGTATGTTTATATGCCCTGTGCATGCCTGGTGTCCTCAGAGGCCTGAGGGCATTGATCCCCAGGAACTGAAGATTGCAGATGGCTGTGAGCTGCCATGTGGGTTCTGGGAATCAGATCAAACCCAGGTTCTCCGGAAGAGCAGCCAGCGCTCTTAACAGCTGTGCCAGTCTCTAGCCTCCGGTTTATTTTTTGAAACAACATTAATGTAGCCTAAGCTGGTCTCAAACTTACTACGTAGCCCTAAAAGGCTTCAAACTCTTGGTCCTCCTTCCTTATCCTCCCCAGTGTTGGGATTATAGACCTATGCCTGTTGCATTAGCTGTATCAAAGGTGAGACTGGAGTGATTGCGCAGTCAGTTAAGTGTTTTCTGTACAAGCGTAAGGACCTGAGTTCAGGTCCCCAGCACCCATATAAAAAGCCAGGCGAGCCGGGTGGTGGTGGCGCACGCCTTTAATCCCAGCACTCCGGAGGCAGAGGCAGGTGGTCCTCTGTGAGTTCGAGGCCAGCCTGGGCTACACAGCGAGTTCCAGGACAGGCTCCACAGCTACACAAAGAAATCCTGTCTCAAAAAACAAAACAAACAAACAAACAAACAAAAAACAAACAAAACTGCACACCTATAATCCCAGTGTTGGGTGACAGGAGGGCCTCTGGGATTTGCTGCCCATCTAGTCTTGCTAAATTGGTGAGCTCCAGGTTTAGTGAGAGAACCTGTCTCAAAAAGAGGAGGGAGGTGAATGGAACAATTACTCAGTGGTTAAGAGCACGGGCTGCTCTTCCAGAGGATCTGGAGTCGATTCCCAGTACTCATATGATGACTCAGAATGATCTAACTCCAGTACCAGGGGATCTGATACCCTCTACTGGCCTCAAAGGCACTATACACACATGATACATAGATGTACATATAGGCAAAATACCCATATACTTAAACATATTTTTTTTTCAGAGCTGAGGACCGAACCCAGGGCCTTGCGCTTGCTAGGCAAGCACTCTACCACTGAGCTAAATCCCCAACCCCTAAACATATCTTTTTTTAAAAAGTGAAAAGCAATAGAGAAAAATACTTGGCATTAACACAGACACGTGTGTACTGGACAGACACATGCAGACCTTACACACACACAAAAGAAAAAAAAGATACAAGAGTAGTAAGTTAAATTCTACCTACTGCCCGGTTTACTGTGCCTTCTATTTTACGTGAAATGTGTGCTGTTTGTTGTTGTTGTTTGCATATCTTCGAATTTTGGTTTGGGGTTTTTGTTTGTTTGTTTTTGAGACAGTCTTTCTGCATAACCTTGGCTGTCCAGAACTCCCTGTGTAGACCAGGCTGGCCCTAACTGACAGAGTTGTTGCCATTTGCCTCTGCCTCCTTAGTGCTGTAATCAAAAGTGTGCACCACTACTTCTGGCTGGCCTCTACAGGTTTTAATCTAGCTCCGCTTATTAGAGTTCTTGACACGGAGAAAGCCTGTAGTGAATGGTAGCTATTACATATGTCTGGACAGGTTGGTTAGGGACTGGAACACTGTGCTGGCTAGTTTTATGTCACCTCGACACAGCTGGAATCATCTGAGAGGAGAGAACTTCAGTTGAGAAAATGTTTCCATAAGATAAGGCCATAAGATAGGGCAAGCTTATGGAAATTATAATTCTTAATTAGTGATGTGGGAGGGCCCTTCCCATTTTTGGTGGTTCTGGGTTCTACAAGAAAGCAGACTAAGCAAGCCATAAAGAGAAAGCTAGGAAGCACCATTCCTCCATGGCCAGTGTATCACCTCCTGCCTCCAGGTTCCTGCCCTGCTTGGATTCCTGTCCTGACTTCCCTCAGTGAACTGTTTCCTGGAAGTGTAAGTGAAATAAACCCTTACTTCTTCAAGTTGTTTTGGTCCTAACAGCACACACCTTTCCCCCAGTACTCAGGAGGCAGAGGCAGGTGGACCTCGTGTGTTCAAGGCCAGCCTGATCTACATAGTAATCTCCAGGCCAGCCAGTGCCACATAGTGAGACCCTGTCTCAAAAAAACCAACAAAAAAACCAACCAAACAAAAATTTAAAGCAGAGTCCAGAATTTCCTTTGTCATTCATAATAAACCTGGCGGCTGTTTCTAATCTGGAGACTTCGATTTATTGTTTTTATGACAAGGTCTTGTAGCTGAGTAGCCAGTTGTCTTGCCTCCTCCCACATCTGGCCAGAGAACTTATTTGTCTAGTTGCTACAACTTCAGTCTTTCATTTGTGTTTACATTTTACTGTGTTGCCAGTGGGTAAGATGGTCCTGTGGGCATTTGCACAGAACTCAGGAGACATGGAAGCGTTGTGAAAAATAGGTTTGGAAATGGCATCTTTTCCCCTGGGAGTGTATTTTGCAGATGGCTGTACTTTGCTCTTCTCCTTGGTAAGCATCTCTTTTCCTGTAGGCTGCTTTTATGTCTTTTGTTTTTAGAAAACTATTTCATGTCAGCATGCTGGGAATCGTCTGCAGCCCCATGTGAAAGCTTGGGTACCAGGGGTACCTTGTCCAGCCTTTGCAGAGTAAAACTGGGGCTTGCCAGCTCTAGTTTCAAGGCATTGAGTTATTTTCCAGTGATTATTTAGACTGTTGGCGGGAGGGCTTCCTACAATAACTTGAAAAGTGATGACTTTACCGTTTAGCAGTTTAAGAAGCTCATGTTTTCCTAGGTTGCTAAGATGTCAAATTCAAGCTGTGCTGTGTTGGTAAAGTGTTACCTACAAATGAGAGGAAAGGCGTCCTTTTCACAGTTACAGACGAGCTATTTGCACTTCCTCCCCTCCGCCCCTCCACTTTTTCTCCACTTGATTTTGCATAAACACTAACTCCCCAGAAGGAAATTTGAGGTGATGAGTAGTAGCTCTGCCACCAGAGGAAGAAAGGCTTAGAGACCTGCACCTGTCTTATTCCAGTGCAATTACCAAGTTGTAATTATTTCTAATTGTAATATGTATACTATAACATTACCCATAATTAGTTAATTAATTAATTAATTTGGAGATAGAGTCTTACTGTGTAGTCCTGGCTGACCAGGAATTCACTGTATAGGCCAGGCTAGCCTCAAACCTGTGGATTTCTACCTGTTTCCTCTTCCTGAGTGCTGGGATAAAGATTTGCACCACCACACTGCACATTAAATTTTAATTATTATTTTGTGCTGCAGAGATGCCTTGGTGGTTAAGAGCACTTGTTGCTCTTGTAGAAGACCCAGATTCAACTCCCAGAACCTTATGTGATGGTTCACAGCTATCTGAAACTCCAGTACCAGAGAATCGGATCCCTTCTGATCTCCTTGGGCACCAGAGACACATGTGGTAAACATACATACATGCAGGCAAACACCAATACACATAAAAAGATCTTTAAAAAATTTTAAATTTAAGTTATTATTTTGTTTTATGTGTATAAGTGTTTATGTCAAATATATATCTGTGCACCATATACATGAAGTGCCCTCAGAGGCCAGAAGAGGGCATAGGATCCCCTGGAACCATCATGTGAGTGCTAGGAATTGAACCTGGGTTCTCTGGAAGGGCAGCAAGTGTTCTTAGAGATTTTGAGTGTTTCTAATGCTTAAAAAGTTTCAGGCCAGATATGGTGGCACATCTCTTTAATCCCAGTGTAGGTAGAGACAGGCAAATCTCTGTGAAGTTGAGGCCAGTCTAGTCTACATAGCCAAGTTCCAGAACAGCCAGGGATATATAGAGAGATTCTATCTCTAAAAATAGATAGATAGATAGATAGATAGATAGATAGATAGATAGATAGATAGATAGATAAAGTTTCAGATTTTCCAATTAGGGATACTTCCCTAATAAAGTCTAATTAAATTTTCCAAATTCTGAAAAAGTCTGAAGTCTCAAATAGTTGTAGTCTCAAATACTTCCAAAGAAAATAACATAAAAAATCAAGACCAAACTGGGCATAGTGGCATATGTCTATTGTGCCAGCATTTGAAGCTGAGGTGGAAGGATCATTTGAGTCCAAAAGTTTAAGACCAGCCTGGACAGCGTAGGCTAGATTATAAAACATATAACTGCAAAAATCCAAGAGCAGTTGACTCCACATTCCTACTGTCTAATGGCTTTAATAGTCCAATCACCTTTTGTTTGTTTTGAGCCAGGATCCCATTATATAGATGAGCTGACCTTAAACTTGCAATCCTCCTGCCTCTGTTCCCTCATTCTGTAGACCAGGCTGGCCTCGAACTCAGAGATCCTCCTGCCTCTGTCTCCCAAGTGCTGGGATTAAAGATGTGCACACACCTAATCATCTCTTAAAGGTTAAGCCCTTTATACAGTCATAGTGGCAATATCCAACTTTTATTTTATTATTTTTATGAAATCTTCTATTAAAATTTATTTTTATTTAAATTTTCCTTTTTAGATTATTTTATGTATGTATTTTTGCATGCATGTATGTATGCCTTGTGCCCAGGGAGGTCAGACGAAGACACTGGATCTCCTGGAACTGGAGTTTTGGATGGTTTTGAGCCACCATGTAGGTGCTGGGAGCATCTCTAGTGGCCATGCTAACTTCCTCCTTCCTTTAGCCTTTCTCTGACTTTCCCAGCTCTGAGCTGCTCTTCTTGGGTTATCTGTAGCTTTCAGTGGTACCTCGTCTCTTTAGAGAGAAAGAGTGGTCTTCAGGATCCTAAGTGCAACCAGAAATCAGGGTTTTTGCCTTTGTGGTTCAGCCTTTGTGTTTCCTGCAGATGTCTGCAGAAAGCTACCTGTGTGACCGAAGTCCTGTCATGTCAGGAGACCACAGGACATGAGCAGTACCTGTGTGCCTGCATACAGTGGCACATTTGTCTACCAGGAAATTATGGGATTGGTAAATTAGTGGAGGATAGGTATCATCAGGACTGGTTCCTTTAAGCACATGCATTTAATTGTTGCGCATTTAATTGTTGCAATTTCTTTTTTTTTTTAAAGATTTATTTATTTATTATGTATACAGCATTTATGACTGCAGGCCAGAAGAGGGCACCAGATCTCATCACAGATGGTTGTGAGCCACCATGTGGTTGCTGGGAATTGAACTCAGGACCTCTGGAAGAGCAGCCGGTGCTCTTAACCTCTGAGCCATCTCTCCAGCCCCCTAATTGTTACAATTTCTTGAGAGCACCTCAGAGGTAGCTGCATCAGTTTGGGTTTTCTAAAGTTTCTTCTTCTTCTTACCACCCGTGTGGCAACAGGAGTGCAGCGACAGACCAGGTAGCCAAGATGTGACTCACTCTGTGGGCTACTTCTGTCAGTTCTCAGATGGGGACTTTCAAGGAATTTTCCATGGCAACTAGAAGCTGAAAAACCTGCCTGCCCAGCTTAGCAGTATCACACCTGGGAGGCTTAAGGAAAGCCTGAAGAAGTATATGTATCCATACATACAACATACATGAAAATGGCACAGATCCACACATGCATTCAAAATTCAGAGCTGAAACCCACAGCCTGTTAAAACATATCCACAGTCTGACCATTTCTCAGTGCTTTCACCCAGGCAAAGCCCACATCATCTCCTACCCTGGGCCGTCTGCTCCTGCCTGAAGTCCCCATAGACCTCTGGGCATCTGGAGAGCTTATCCAATCCTAATCAGATTTTTCTTCATGGCTGCTCAGAACCTCCTGATCTCTCCCTCCGAGAATGAAGGTCAGAGGCCTGTTGTCAAGATGAGGTGCCCTTGGCTCCTGCTGTTGCTCCCTGTCACTCCCATCCCCTCACTGCACCCCAGGCTCTGAGCTTATTGGCCACTCCCTGCACCTGGATCTCTCTCTCAGTGAAGTCCAGGCCTGGCCCCCTTGCTTCCCTTGGATGCTCGCTCAGCTCTCAAAGCCTCTTTAATGTGACACAGACAGCCCCTCTCTTCGGAGACTCACAGTCCCATCTGGTTTTGTCTCATGTCTGATTGTCAGCTACACCGCAACAGCCTGACCTTGTTCACCGTTGGGCTGCTTGGCTCAGGGCTCAGCCATTGTGTGCTGAGTGGCAGGTGAGTAGGAGGCTGCTGAGAAGGGAGCTGCTGATGGAGAATTGTCTTCCGGCCCCTCTGCCCTCCTCTGCAGACACCATTTCCTCCACTTTAAACAACCGGTTTTCCTCTGTGTTTTTGCTCTGCCCTATTTTCTCCTCCTCCTCTGATTTTTCAGACAGGGTCTTACTGTGTAGCTGTGGCTGGCCTGGACCCCGCTCTATCGACCAGACTGGCTTCAAACTCATAGAGGTCTATTGGCCTCTGCCTCCTGGGATTTGTCACCATGCCCGGATACTCTGTTCTTCTTCAAGGAACAACCCAATCACCTCCTTCGTGGTTATGTGCTGTCTTAGGATCTCATCTGGGCATACGTTGCATCGAATCATTTGACATTGGTTTTGTAGCTATCATACATGAGGACCAGCAATTTCATATGGCTTAATAGTTTTTAATGTACTACAGGCTGGACCCAAGGCTCAGATATCAACAGTCATTTTCTAGAAGTTACTAGGATCCTCAGTTTCCTGATGCTAAGTCAAATGGTGTGCTTGAGGGCCTCATTTGC
>CABHPH010160803.1:0-29203 GCA_902168325.1 Peromyscus nudipes | reverse complement strand
TTTTTTTTTTTGTTTGTTTGTTTTGTTTTGTTTTGAGACAGGGTTTCTCTGTATAACAGCTCTGGCTGTCCTGGGACTCGCTCTGTAGATCAGGCTGGCCTCAAACTCAAGAGATCCACCTGCCTCTGCCTCCCGAGTGCTGGGATTAAAGGCGTGTGCACCACTTCATTGTGGTGTAGACGGTGAGCTCTGAAGTATACAATTCATGTAGCATGATCTACAAAGCAAATTTCAGGACAGCCGGGGCTACAAAGAGAAACCCTGTCTTGAAAAAATGAAACGAAAAGAAAGAGATGACGGTAGACATCTCCTAGTTGAGCAGTGGACTGGACGGAGAGGACTCTCCTTCCAGGATCGAGGAGTGATGTGGAACAGCCTCCCCTGTGTTCTCTTGACAGGGTGGATGAAGCCTGAGGAGCCTCATGACAGTCAGAGATGCCAGTGATGACCATCTAAGCCTGGATCCGTGAGGACCTGCTACTGTCTGCTGCACATGATGTCAGGTGGGGACAAGGCCTGCACACTCACCAGGAGCTGGTGGTGGAGCGGACTCGTTTCCTAACTAGCCTTCTACTGAGGCAGAGGAAGATGAGGAGTTGAAGGCCTATCACAGCACAGAGAGAGTTCAAAGGCAGTCTGAGCCGTGAGACCTTTTCTCAAAAACAAACAACTGAAAACTGATCCATACTAGAGAGGAGGAAAGGGGAAAGAGAAGGTTTTGGGCTCTTAGGTCAACTGTCTTCTCTGTTTACATCTCTAGTTCATGCTCCTCTGCTGTGAATCTTCCCACAGTGGTAGGGAAGGAGGTAAAGAGTCTGAGTTTAGCCTGGGCATTGGTGGTGCACGACCTTAGTCCTAGCACCTGGGAGGCAGGTGGATCTCTGTGAGTTTAAGGCCAGCCTGATCTACAAAGCGAGTTTTGGGACTGGGCTGCTGCACGGAAAAACCCTGTCTCGAAACTGGGGGAAAAAAAAATTGAGTCTTCTCCGTTGGACATGCTGCTGCTTTTCCAGTGCTCATTTTTAGGTTTCTCTACCAGCCTCATCAGCCCACTCTGTATAGCCAGTCCTTTTTGTGATTTTTTTTTTTTTTTTTTTTTTAATGAGACAGGGTCTGATGATGTACTCCTGGCTGGCCGGGAATGAGAACTCACTATGTAGACTAGGCTGGCCTCAAACTCAGATGCCTCACCTCTGCTGGGATTAAAGGTGTGTGCCCCCATGCCTGGTGTTCCTGCTTCTCTTGATTGTTCTCTCTGATCCTTGTAGGAAACCACATGCCTTCTGCCAGTGGCCCTTTCTCCGCCCTGACTCCAAGCATATGGCCCCAGGAGATCCTGGCAAAGTACACACAGGTAAAGCAGTTAGCCTAGCCAGGCACCAGCCTGCCATGCTCCCATGCCTTTCATGAAGAGGTGCACCTTTGCAAGTATTCTGGGAATAGATGACCCACTCCACATTCACAGAGGGTCACCACTAGAGATGGCATTTTAGTGTCTTGAGCCTGTAGGACTCAGTCATTAGCTAGGAGGAAGACTGTTATGGAGACACAGGAGAATTCAGTCATGGTAGTGACCCTTTGTACTTTAATGGTGGCCAGAGAAGGCGTCATAGAAGGGTCACCTTTATCAGGGTGGGTGTCAGCAGTCAGCCGTATGGGTGGCATCTTTTGGAACTGCTTCACTGTGGGGGACAGACAACCTGCTTCCTAATCCTGGTTCTAGAAGGAAGAGTCTGCAGAGCAACCGGAGTTCTGCTATGATGAGTTTGGTTTCCGTGTGGACAAGGAAGGTAAGACGCAGCCCCTTCTGTGTGATCTTACTGATGTTCTTGGGAGGATCCTGGCCCTGGGTTTTGCATTCCACTGCATGTGACCTCTGAGGTTTGGGGGTATCATTTAAGGAGTTTAGGACAGAGTACATCTAAGAGTGATGTAAGTTTATGGGAACTTTTTATTTTTTTTGAGATAAATTTTATTGATCTTTACATAATACAGCAGTTATGTGTATTGTAGTAAAGTTAACAGTGAGGAGAGGGATGAAGATTAAAGCAATGAAGATGGGGCGGTGGTGGCACACATCTTTATCCCAGCACTTGGGAGGTAGAGGCAGGCAGATCTCTCTGAGTTCGAGGCCAGCCTGGGCTACAAAGCACATTCCAGGCCAGCTCGTGCTACAGAGAAACCCTGTGTGTGTGTGTGTGTGTGTGTGTGTGTGTGGAGGGGGGGGCGGGTTAAAAAAAGAACTCGTAGTCCCATTTGAGGAAGCTGCTGCTGCATGAGGTGTTCCTTTCCTGACACTGAAATGTCACACGTCACACCAGGAGCATGTCTGTGTTTTTAAATATTCCTTTACACATTTTTAATGGCTTCATAATATCCTATTACAACTGATTGTGATATTTTTGTAGCCTCTTTTTTTAATTTTTAATTTTTATTTTATATGCACTGGTGTTTTGCCATGGGTGTTGGGTCCTCTGGAACTGGAATCACAGACAGCTCTGAGCTGCCATGTGGTTGCTAGGAGTAGAACCCAGGTCCTTTGGAAGAGCAGTCAGTGCTCTTAACCACTGAGCCATCTCTCCCACACCACCTCTTTTCTTTTTTAAGACAGGGTCTCTCTACAGATCTCTGGCTGTCCTGGAACTCACTGTGTAGACCAGGCTGGCCTTGAACTCATAGAGATCCGCCTGCCTCTCTTCCGGGTGCTGGCATTAAAGGTGTGTGCCACCACGCCTGGCATAGCCATTTTTCTATAAGAGGGCATCAGACTAGATGCTCCAGCTGTTGGGAAGACCATCTGCCAGATCCATGATGGCCTGCCAGCAGGAATAGCAGGATTGCTTCTTTCAGCTGAAGAGCTCAACTTCACATCACTCACGTTTCTAACTCAGGCACTAGTTTTCCTTGGTATTGTCATTTGCAAGAAGATGGAAGTTAAAAGCTCAGGTTGAGAGGGTCACAGAGAACTTTCTAGAATGATGGAAATCATTTGTGTTTTGATAGGTCACTAGATTTAGAGTCCAGAGTGTTCATGACCACATGTGGAACAGTGTTTTGGCATTTTTTTTTTATTGACACCCATCAGGATGTACACTTAGGACTTGTGCATTTTCTTTGTGTAATGTTGCCAAGGTCGAAGTTCTTAAGAACTAGGGAAAGAGCTTGGCTTAGGGGGAGTGCCCAGGAGGCTCTGCAGGCAGGCCTCACCATACAGATTGTTTATTGGCCGCAGACTTCGTCCTCTTGTGTTCCAGGGGCTCATGAAGCTATGGTGCCTGTGCTTTCTTCCCATTTAGTCCCCAAAGATGGTCTTGACCACAGAGTTCCCATCTGGTGAGGAGACAGGCCGTAGTCAAACAGAAATAGAGTATGCTGGGGGCAAGAAGACCTGTGAAGAGCGTTCCA
Source organism: Peromyscus nudipes (assembly GCA_902168325.1). Classification (NCBI taxonomy): domain Eukaryota; kingdom Metazoa; phylum Chordata; class Mammalia; order Rodentia; family Cricetidae; genus Peromyscus; species Peromyscus nudipes. The sequence goes on along the minus strand of CABHPH010160803.1, from coordinate 25,798 downwards.
TGGGTAGCAAGGAGGGAGGTAGAACATTACATATAAGGCAGTTCAGTAAGGCTTTTCAGAAGGGAAGACTTGGAATAGAGATTAGAAGAATTGGGGGAAGGGCAGCGGCAGGGGCAAAGGTCCCGGAGTGAATGGGTTTGGTGAAGAATGGAGTGCAGGGAGTAAGAAGAAAGAGGTGAGAGTTGAGGACAGAGTAGTGGGTGATGGAGCCCGAAAGCCTTTGGTTCTGACATGTCCTGGAAGGTCCATGTGACTGCTTGTGGAGACCAGTGAAATGGCCACTGCCATAGCCCTTAGAGGCAAAGGTTGGTGTCTTGGTATGGGTCAGTAGTCAGGGGTTAGGCAAGACTCAAGAAAATCCAGAGCCGGTGAGATTGCTCAGTGGGTAAAGGTGTTTCCACCAAGCCTGGTGAGCTGATTTCAATCCTTGGGACCCATATGGTGGAAGGTGAGAAGTGACTCCTAGAAGTTGTCCAGACCTCTACACCTGCACTATTGCACACATGTACGTACACACACACACACACACACACACACACACACAGCCCATTATATTTGCAATGGGTTGAATTTGGTGTTTAGGGTACAAGGAGCCTCTCGAGCCTCTGGAGGATGGAGACCTGGCTTCTGGGTCTGGGGCTGCTTTGAGGAGAAGGGTCTGCTTGGGCCTCCTTGCCACTAAGTGTGTGGCTAGAGCTCACGAGAGACTGCGGGCAGTGGAGCCATCTGGCCTGGCCACAGCAGTAAGCCCCATCAGGACAGACGGGGCTGCTGTGGGGCGTGTGGAGTGAGGATCACGTTTTCCTCCCTCCTCTCTTCTCTTTCGGTGGAAGGTTCTGAGCCTGGATGCAGCCAGATGGCAGGTGCACCCCTGGTGGAGGATCCCCCTCAGAGGCTACGGTGGCAGGCCCACCTGGAGTTTACCCACAACCATGATGTGGGGGATCTCACCTGGGACAAGATTGCAGTCTCCCTCCCCCGCTCTGAGAAGCTCCGCTCCCTAGTGCTGGCTGGCATCCCACATGGCATGAGGCCACAGGTGAGATGGCCACAAAGACAAGGGTCCCACAGAGAGTTCAAAGTGCCCTGGCCTATCACAAAAGAAACTGCTGTGTGACTTCCCTCTCCAGTTGTGGATGCGGCTCTCTGGGGCGCTACAGAAGAAGAAGAACTCTGAGCTGTCCTACCGTGAGATTGTAAAGAACAGCTCCAATGATGAGACCATCGCTGCCAAACAGGTAACACGGGACAGCCAGCTAGCTGGTCAGGAGGAGCTGCTTGGCAGGGCCTGTATGCCCTGGCAGGAGGGAGGGGTCGCCTCTGATGCCCCCTGTTGGTCTCCTTGGCAGGGTGGGCAGCCCTTTGACTCATGAATGTGGCCTGGAGTAAACGTGCTCCTTTCCGGGTCCTTCAGTGTTGCAGGGAAAGTTATCTAAAGTGTGTAGAGGGACATGGAGGAGATGGCTCCACGTTAGGAAGAGCAGGAAATTTTAAATACAGATCTGGGTCAGGCAGGAGGTTCCCAGGTGGCTGGTGTGGGCTCAGTTCCATACTTGATGGGATCTAATTCTGGAGAAGGGAGGGTTAGCCTTGGCCTGGACCATAAGGAATCCCCACTGATGGGACAGAAGCCCACCCACCTACAGCTTCTCTCCCTGACTGGGTGGGTGTCAGTCTACAGTTGCATCAAACAAGGTCTTGTGGGGTGGTGTGGGGATCTGACAGATTGAAAAGGACCTGCTCCGCACCATGCCCAGCAATGCCTGCTTTGCCAACGTGAACAGCATCGGGGTGCCCCGTCTGCGCAGAGTCCTCCGAGCACTGGCCTGGCTCTACCCAGAGATTGGCTACTGCCAGGGCACAGGCATGGTGAGCAGCCTGGGAGGCAACCAGGGTCTTCTCCAGGCCTCCTGTGGTGTATGTTCTCCCTTGAGGTGCTGTAAGGACGGGAGGCAGGGATTGACCTGGGAGTCCCCAAGGAGGGCCATGGGAACATGTTTCTTTTCCCAGGGGCCCTCTCAACAAGCCTGGAAAGGTACACCTTCAGGAAGTGTCCCCAAGAGCCTTTCCTGAGCAGCCACTCTAGAATTTTCTGACTCACATGAGTACTGAGGTAGAAGTCTCACGTCCCCTTTCTATCTAGGTGGCTGCCTGCCTCCTGCTCTTCCTGGAGGAGGAGGATGCCTTCTGGATGATGTGTGCCATTATCGAGGACCTGCTACCTGCTTCCTACTTCAGCACCACCCTGCTGGGTGTCCAGACTGACCAGCGGGTCCTGCGCCACCTGATCGTCCAGTACCTGCCTCGCTTGGACAAACTGTTGCAGGAACATGACATCGGTGAGACCTGGCTGCCTCCTTCCCCCAAGGTCCAGGGATCCCAAGATGGTAGTGCCAACTCTGAGCTCTGGGGTTTCGAGGCAGCAGAGGGCTGATGGCCAGGCTGTAGGCAGAGGCTCATGTGGTTTATGTTGCTCTTGTCTTCTGTATTCTGACCCCTTCCCTTCCCCTCACTTCTGCTGCTCTTTGGGAGCTGGCTGGCTCCTGCCCAGGATGTTCTCTGTAGGCCACAGCCTGGTCCCAGCCCCTGTGGCTTTGGTGTCTGTTGGCAGAGCTATCCCTGATCACACTGCACTGGTTCCTGACGGCCTTCGCCAGCGTGGTGCACATCAGGCTGCTGCTGCGCATCTGGGACCTGTTTTTCTACGAGGGCTCCCTGGTGTTGTTCCAGACGACCCTGGGCATGCTGCGTCTCAAGGTGCTCGCAGTCTCCTACCCACTGATCTGGGCCACCTAGCTTGCAGACTTAGAACAGGAGAGCGTGTACCAAGTACAGCAGCCCTGGGAGACACTGTGATAGTCCAGCCTTCATCACAGTGTGGCCTGAGAGAAGCCCTGAGTGAGGGTGTGCTCGGGGATCCATCTTCCTGGGTCTGCTGAAGGACACGGGTTTCTGGGGAGGGTGCCAGGGCCATGCTCCCTTACTCTCCCACCCCACCCCAGGAGGAAGAGCTGATACAGTCAGAGAACTCAGCCTCCATCTTCAACACGCTGTCAGACATCCCAGCACAGATGGAAGATGCGGAGCTGCTGCTGGGGGAGGCCATGCGGCTGGCTGGCTCCCTCACTGACGTGGCTGTGGAGACCCAGCGCCGCAAGCACCTGGCCTACCTCATCGCAGACCAAGGCCAGACCATGGGCACGAGTGCCACCACCAACCTCTCTCAGGTGGGCTGCGTGGGAGGCTCTGTCTTGGCTAAATCATGGAGTTCCCAAGGAAGCCCAGAGTGAGGGGCTGTAGGAAACAGACCATCCCACCCAGCTCTGCACAGGCCTGCAATGGCCCAGTTAGACAAGCGGGTGGCCACTAGGGGGTGACCTAGGCTTCCTCGGTGACATGCATTCCTGGACTCGCTAGTGAGGGGGACATTGCCCTTGCCTGAGCTAAAGACACGATTTGATCAGAGTCCACTTCAGGCATCAGAAATGTCCGGGCACCGTGAGACACGGCAAGCTAGTGTCTTCCTTTCCTGAGAGGTTACTTCGGCCACTGCTGAGCGGCGGCTTTCTTCTCCACAGGTTGTGCGCCGCAGGACTCAGCGGAGGAAGTCTGGCATCACCTCCCTGCTCTTTGGTGAGCACCAGTGTGGGTTTGCGCGGGCTCTTCTAGAGGTTGGGCAGGGCCGGTCACTGTTCCTGTGTGCCTCCTAGGAGAGGACGACCTGGAGGCTCTCAAGGCCAAGAACATCAAGCAGACGGAGCTGGTCGCTGACCTCCGTGAAGCCATTTTGCGTGTGGCGCGCCACTTCCAATGCACAGACCCCAAGAACTGTAGTGTGGTGAGTGGCCGGCTCCCGGACTCAGTTTGGGGCTCCCCTTCCCCAGCCCATTCTTGGTACTGAGACTTCCTCCTCCATGGTGGGCCTTTCCTTTCCGGCAGGAGCTGACCCCAGACTACAGCATGGAGAGCCACCAGCGGGACCACGAGAACTACGTGGCATGCTTACGTAGCCACCGGCGCCGGGCCAAGGCTCTGCTGGACTTTGAGCGGCATGATGACGATGAGCTAGGCTTCCGAAAAAATGACATCATCACGGTGTGTGGGGGCCCAGCGCGCATGCTTCCTGGGGCCTGCTCCCCACCTTCCCTGCTGAGCGCGGATGCTGCCGAGCATGCTTGGTGTCAGCCTGGCAGGTGCTGAGGACCTGAGGTGGTTTGTGTAGGCCCTGAGCCCTGTGCTGTTTTCTGCTGCAGATTATTTCTCAGAAGGATGAGCACTGCTGGGTGGGTGAGCTGAACGGCCTGAGAGGTGAGGACTTCCGTCGACTGCAGGGCTGGCAGGGGAGAGGAGCCTTGGCTGTACCAGTCCTTCCTCTGCCCTGGCCTCGGAAGGAGCTGAGCCTTCTTGCCCCTTGGTCTTCTTGGCATGCCTGGCCTACTTCAAGGTTCTGGGTGGTCTGGGGAGCCCTTTGCTCTCGAACCTTGGATAGGAGGGCTGGGATGGCCGCTGCTGCTCTTCACGTGGCTGCTTCCTCCCACAGGCTGGTTTCCAGCCAAGTTTGTGGAGGTCCTGGATGAACGGAGCAAAGAGGTGAGAGTGTGGAGCTACTCCTTGTAGCTCTGTGTGGGAGCATGCTCCTACCAGGTCCATGTCCCAAGTCCCTGGCTTAGAGGAGCTGCCAGGAGGACAGGAGAGGGTGGCTGGCTGCAGGCGTCAGGCTAGGGCTTCTCAAACCTTCTCTCCACCAGTACTCCATTGCGGGGGACGACTCTGTGACAGAAGGAGTCACAGACCTCGTGCGAGGGACCCTCTGCCCAGCCCTCAAGGCCTTGTTTGAACATGGACTGAAGAAGCCATCCTTGCTTGGAGGGGCCTGCCATCCCTGGCTGTTTATTGAGGAGGTAATCGCTGCTGGCAACAAGGCCTTCTGAGTCCCAGCCCATGGTGCCCTGGTGCTCACCCTCAGTCCTTCCCTGGGTTTCTGGAGGTGGTGGGAAGGAGCTTGCAGGGTGGTGGCCTGTGCTCACTGTCACTGCCCTCACACTCACACTGTGTCTTGTCCACCACAGGCTGCGGGCCGGGAAGTCGAGAGAGACTTTGATTCTGTGTACTCCCGCCTGGTGCTCTGTAAGACCTACAGGTACATAGATAGTGCCTGTGCCACCTGCCAGTGCCCAGCACGGCAGCCAGTGATGGCACTCTTGTTCTTGCAGGTTGGATGAAGATGGCAAAGTCCTGACCCCCGAAGAGTTGCTGTACCGGGTAAGTTAGGACACTTGCCGGTCGGTATTCTGGAGACCTTTCTGGCCAGCCACTGGGCACTGAGTGACATTGTGCCCTTCTCAGGCTGTGCAGTCTGTGAATGTGACCCATGATGCGGCACACGCACAAATGGACGTCAAACTCCGCTCCCTTATCTGTGTGGGGCTCAAGTAAGTATAGAGGAGAGGCCTTCAGAGAGTACCCCACAGGGCAGAGCCGGGGTTGGGGGGAGGTCCTCAGGAATTCTGGACCCATTGGAGGCCTCACCTTCTTGTGGAGGGTGCTTGGGAGCTCCTGGGAAGGGGTTGCAGGTTGGGGTCCTCCGGCCCCATCCTCTTTTGGTCTTGTTCCCAGTGAACAGGTACTACACCTGTGGCTGGAGGTACTCTGCTCCAGCCTGCCCACCGTGGAGAAGTGGTACCAGCCCTGGTCCTTCCTGCGCAGCCCTGGCTGGGTCCAGATCAAGTGTGAGCTCCGGTAGGTGAGTGGGCAGTTCTGCAGGGCCTGGAACTTGGTAGTATTAAGAGGCTGGTGGGTTGGCAGAACAGCCCAGAATGACCAGAGACTGTTCCTTGGTCCCTAGTGTCCTCTGCTGCTTTGCCTTCAGCCTCTCCCAGGACTGGGAGCTTCCTGCTAAGAGAGAGGTGCGTATGTGGCTTGGTTGGTTCCTGGCATTGCCTTTGCCAGGAGGGCTGTGGTGCAGTCTGGGCTGAAGAAGTGACCTGTGTGGTTCCAGGGTGGTCCCTGCCCGTGACTGGGGCTGTTCTGTGCACAGGAGGAGAAGCAGCCACTGAAGGAGGGTGTTCAGGACATGCTGGTGAAGCACCACCTTTTCAGCTGGGACATAGATGGATGACACTCCTTCTAGCTGCTCGGTGGCTCCCAGGTCTACCCCAGTCATGGGTTGCCTGGCAGGCCCCTCCCTTCAGTAGAAAGAGAGCAGAGCCCTGGCCAGCCTCAGGCCTCCCTCCCCAAGCTAGGAGGTTCAGGGAAGGAAACGCTCCAGAGCCTGTCCAGGCCTCCCTACCCCATGCTCGCACAGTTGGCAAAAGCAGATCCTGGTGGCCAGCTCAGCCTCTCTCCTTAATGTGTTCCTGGGGAGTGTCTTTCCAAGGTCCTTAAGGAAGCCCGGTTTATTAACCAAAAACCTTGTGAAGAAGTGGAGAGCCACACCTAATGCTGGTCTCTGCTCAGGAAGGGGGTAGGCTAATGGCAGATAAAGGCCTCTTGACTTTGATTGTAAATAAAACTCATTTTGTGATAGAGCGCCTCCCATCTTTTGTTTAGCCAGGCCTGAGTTCTATCAAGGCTACCCCATCAGAAACCACTTGAAATGGTCTGACTCTGGGCCCTTGCTGAATATGTGTCCCAAGTCCACCTGATGGAATTAGGGCCACAGTGTGACCTCTAGATGCTGTCATGGAATAGGCCCAGGACCCCAGCCACACCTCTCAGCCCTGATGGATCAAATACAACAGACTGGCAAGTCAGTGTTTTTGATTTTATTCTAAAAAGTTCACACAGCTTCCCCACCTTTGTCCCAGCACTGGTTTTGATGGTGCTGTCCCTACTTCATATTGAATCAGGACAGAACAAGGCTGGTGTTGGGCAGAAGGTACCTCTTAGCCCCCAGCAGGTATAGCCAGGACCCACCCACCCTCACCACCATCCCAAGGCCAGGGTGGCTGCAGTGAGGAGATGGGATGGAATGTGGATGGGTGGAGAACTCCTGGAGAACCAGGAAGTGCCTCTGCCCTTGTGGCACTAAGGAGCCAGGAAGCAGGGCAGGGTGGCGTGTAGGCAATGGCAGGTGTCTGTCTACATGTCAAATACATGTGGGGTAGGCCTAGGCCGCTGCATGCTAGGTTGGGTACTGGGCCTTGTGGCACACAGCTCCTCATGATGACCCCGTATCAATCCCCAAGCAGCTCTCCAGGCCTTATGCATGTGAAAGCAGGTGGAGGTAGCCACACCCATCTCCCCCCACCCCTAAAAATATATGTATATATGTAAGTTGATATATAATATAGAGGTATATACACCTATACAGATTTTTGCCACCAACCACTAAATGGTTACATTACACCAAGACTAAAATGGCAAAGTGCCACCTCTTGGGACTGGCTGAAATAGGGAATGGGCAAGTAGAGGCCTGGCTAGTTTCTTCCTTAAAGGGAGAAGAAGGCAGGTTGGCTCCAGGCCCACTTGGGCCAAACTTCAGCCAGATGTGCACCTCTGACCTCAGAAAAGGAGGTCGAATTGAACTGGGCCTGGCCAGCCTCCCAAAACCTCAGCAGAGGTCGGGAGTTATTTCTTGACAGCTTACATCCCCTGCCCTGGGTGAGCCTGGGCCAGGTGTAGGGTCTCTGCTGCAGCCTCCAGGGACTGTGATTGTCAAGGCTCACAGTCACAGGGAGCACACATTGGCTATGGTTCTGTGGCTCCCCAACTTCAGACCCTTCCCTAGCCTATGTCTGGAGTCAGAGGGCTACAAGCAGGAATCCCAGTGGAGCTGCAAGTCGTGGCCATCCAGGAAGTCTGTGGAGAAGAGGCTGGGGGCTGCAGTGCTGAGGGGAGCCAGGCTGAGCACAGGGCCGCCAGATGACAGCTCCAGCCAGTCCATGCTGTCCAGGTGGCCATCAGCCAGGTCCAGGCCCATACCACTGCTGGGCTCAGGAGCAAAGTGCAATTCAGAGGTGTCCATGGGTGATGGGGGGTGGTCCAGGATGGCAGAGCTGCTCAGCATCTGGCTGTGGAGGTCATCAATGAGGGGGAGGGGCTCTGGCCCTTCGTGCCCACTTGTCAGCAGGGGCAGCCCCGTGCTGCTTTCCAGGAAGTCCTCCAGGCGCCCTGGGAGTGTGGGGGAGCCAGGTGGAGGCGCAGCCTGGGGGAGTTCATTCGAAGGCGAGGGTTGTGGTGTCAGCAGGGACCCACAGGCTGCTGCTGGGGGTGGTTTCTCCTTGCCTGGCAGGGATGGTGGTTCCTTGAAATATGCTGAAATCTCTGCCAACAGAGACAGTGGATGGGGTCAGAAACCAGGTCTGAATATGCACAAGAAAATGGTGGGACCATCCTTACCACAAACCAGAGGAAAACCTACTGACTTAAACACAGGAGATAAAACCATAGAACTTATAACTTGTTGGGAGCTGAGGATGGATGGTACAGTGCCTGCCTGGTATGCATGAGGTTCGTCTGGGTTCAAACCACAGATGCATGCACCAAAAAAAATAATGAAAAGACATGTCACCAAATGGGAGGTTTGATAAGGGAACTCATACACCCAGAATATATAAACTATTTGTAAAAGCAACTTCATCAAAAAAAAAAACTGGGCAAAGGATAGGTATTTTCTCCAAAGAGCTACACATGGCTGTAACAGTTCATGGCATCACTGGTTATTAGGGAAATGCAATGCCTTGCCCTGGGAAAATATTACTTCACACACACACGACAGTCTGGCCACCGTTGGGTCAGAAAACAGGTGGTGGTCAGAAGTGGAGCACAGATGAACACGCATGAGGTTTCCAGCACCAGAAGTGTTGGTGGGGAAGTGGGGTCACTGGACCAGTGTGCACGACAAGGAAAGGTGAACTAGCTCACAGCAGCTTTGAAAGCAGTATGAGCTGGTTCCTCAAAAAAACCCAGGATGATCTAGCAATCTGACTTGTGGGTATGTACTCAGAAGAATATGGCAGCGGCAGCCACACACAGTTCAAGTGTCCAGTGATGGACAAGTGGGTGACCCTTGAGGACATGCTAAGTAAATAAACCATTCACAGCCAGACCGAAACCCCGAGTCCACATACAGAGCAGGCACGGTCAGACAGGGTGGGGGCTGTGGGAGTGTTCATCTCGGGGTGAGGTAGGCAGCACCTGAACTGTGAAGTTTGGTTACATGTGACACAGTAAAACTTGTACAGATCCTCACACTGCTTCCCAGGTGCCACCACCTGCCTCTTTCCTGCATCCTCGGGTGTCCTTTGGGGGACAGGCAGCACTCCAGCTGCTCTTCCTCTGCCATCCCTTAAACACCAGGTTTCAGTGGTTCAACTCCTTCATTAATCCCCCCATCCTGATGGGGTTTGTTCTGGACGCTGAAGCTCAGGCCTGGGGCTCTCCTGAACTCCAGTCCGCCTGTGCTGGTCAGAAAGGCCACTCAGGCTCCGTGACAGACTCAGCACCAGGTGTCCCCCTCAGCCTGAGAACTGAGCATCAATCACCCCTCTGGCTGCACTTGTCTAGTTCAGTGCAGAGTCACCGTGCTGCTCTTCCTACGCAGCCACAGTTACTACACCGGGGACCTTGCGTCACACCACTCTGGTCTAGGCTGGGTACACTCTGCCACCTGGGGCCAGGCCCCCTCGTGATCTAGTCATGACCTCATGCTCTTCTGCCCTCTTCCCTTACTCCACAGCCCCCAAGATGGTACCCTCCAGGGCCTGCCCTGGAACCCTGAATTCCTAGCTCTTCCCCTTGTCACAGTGCTACTGTCCAGGTATTTGGACGGCTCTCCGCACACTCTGTAGGCCATGTTCACCTAATTGCAGGGCTGTGGAGTCCATGTGCCAAGGAATACATGTCAAAGGACTGTGCCTGCCCAGGCCTTCAGACGATGTCATAGGCCTGCTGCTCTGTGACTAGAGGCAAGGAAGGCAGCTGGGGATGGGGTTTACCTCCGCTCTGAATAAGAATATCAAACAGATCGTCCATCTGCTGACTGGAGGAGCCATTTTCCTGTGGGAGAGAAACAAGAACGTGAAAATCCAGATACCATCTAAGCTTAGGTTGGGGAGCCTGGCTTGCGCTTCTGCCTTGTACTGGGTGTCCCTTATGCTCACCCCAACACATGTGGGGCTGAGGCCTTGCCCAAGGCTAGGCCTACCGCCTTATAATGTTTACTGTACATATGTGAGCGTCTGCGTGCCCTAACGTGTGGAGGTCGGGACAACCTGCAGGAGTCAGTTCTCCCTTCCATGTGGTTCCTGAGGCGCACACTGCTTGTCAGGGGAGTGCCTTCATCTGCTGAGACATCTTGCCAGCTCCCAGCATCCTCACCTGCTGCTTCGGCTGCTGACTCACAGTCTCCTCATACCCAGGCGGCTCCTTCTTCAGCAGAGATGTGGGGGCTGCAAACGGGGGCTGAGGCGGGTGCTCCAGGTCCATCTGCGCAGGCGGGCCAGGGGCTGGAGAACCAGGCTGGGACAGGGGCTGAATGGGAGAACAGCTGTCGGTGGGGGTAGAGGCAAGGCTCCAAATGTGCCAGGGTGGGGGAAGGGCCTCCCTCACTGCCCACAGGGAGTTAGCTAACGGACTTTTGGGAGCTTTCGTGGAAGCCACTAAGGAAGAAGAGATACAGAATGGGGTAGGCATGAGGCTGTGAGGGTGACGGAACACCTGGCCTCAAGAGGGCCCCTCTAGGGAGCGGGATCCTGAGTCTAAGGCTACAGCCTCCATAGGACAGGGCTCACTCTCCACCCATCCATGACCCACCCAGCCCCTGCCAGTCAGCTACCTGCTGGGGGCTCCCAGTGGGCAGGCCAGGGCCATCTGCGCTCTTATTGGTCACAGTGAGGATGAGGTGAGTCCCTGTAGAGTCAGTGACCAGAGTAGGAGGGGTGACCCTCTTGAGGAAGCTGGTGCCCTGTGGGCCCAAGAGCTGGGAGGCAGGGGCCAGATCTGGTTCAGGTGGCCCGGCTTCCTGCTTCACCACCACAGGTTGGGGCCCTGGGGCTGGGGCCTGAGCGTCTCCATGATTGGTAGTGGGAACCACCAGGCCAGGGCCAAAGGCACAACCAGAGCCCTGGGGCTGGCCGCTCAGCTGGCAGCTGGAGAGGCTACCTTCCCGCTTCACAGGGCTGCTGGCTGGGGCTGGCTGCTGGGCCCGCTTCTGCTGCTCCAGCTGCAGCCGTAGCAGCTCAACCAGCTGCTGCTTCTGCTGGAGCATTCGGGTCAGCTCCTCAATCTGCTTGTCCTTCTCCTGCAGCATCTGGTCCTTGTCCAGACCCTCCAGCTCAGCCTGTGCACCAGGGCACAGGCAGCAGGACGCAGCCCGGGCGCCCTCCTCCTTCACGAGGATCTGCAGTGGGGAGGCCTGCAGGGTGAGCTGCGTCAGCGGCGACGTCACCATTTCACCAAAGGCATCCCCTGGTGTGGAATTCTCATCCCCCGTGCTGAGCAGTGACCGCTCTGACGGGGTGGGAGACACCGGGGGTGTGGAGCCCGTGCTGCCAAACTTCACCATGCCATTGCTGGTTACCGTGGCCACCACCATCTCAGCTGGTGCCAGGCCTGCGGTTACAAGAGCCGGCGCTGTGCTCAGCCGGGCTGCAGGGAAGGCGACCACTACCTCACCAGCCTTGGACAGGAGAGAGGTGGCGGCAGGGGCCTTGGAGGCTCCTGGAGCTGGGCTGACTTGGTCTTGGTAGGCACGCAGACGCTCAATCAGCTCCGTCTTGGTGCCTGAGACGGGCAGTGACCGCAACTTCAGCTCCTGCTTCAGCTCTGCCACCTGCAGGGGTTGAGAGTTAAAGCAGCCTGGGGGCTGGACAAGGAGGACAGGCTGTGGAAGGTGGGAGGCCAGCAGTGTGTAAGCCAGTCCTTCATCTGGGTCCCACTGGCCATTCCAGATGACTTCTGAGTCCTCTCAACAGGCCCTGCAAGTCCCTCCCCCAGAGTACCCTTCCCTAGCCCCCCATGGTGCCTGGAGCTCACAATACTACAACCCTGAGCTCCTAAAGCTACTGAGCAGAAAGGACAGGACTTGAGTCCAGCTGGAGTCCATCGACCCAAGACCCCCATGAACGCAGTCTTGCAGGGATCCAGGTGGGCACAGGAGGACAAGTGTCTAATAAACCTGGCCTATCCCACCTTGTGATCGGGGGCCGAGAACACAGGCTGGGCCAGGCTGAGCCCCTGGCACAGACCGGCAGAGTGGAGGCGGGTGAAGCTGACAGCCCTGCCTGCTCTCCTCCCAGAGGGAACAACCCTGCTGCTCCTCAGTACACCCCACAATAATGGAGAGTAAGATTCCCCACCCCAGCCCCACACACACACCCAAGGGTTGATGCCGTTAGAACCATAGGCCAGAGAGGCCTTACAGCAGGCTCAAAGGGGCTCCTGTCATGGCAGATCAGATCTGGAGCCTCCTCTGCCTTCCATCTTGTGGTCATGGGGCATCACGATCTCTGCCTAAAATCTGCCCCTTATTCTTCATGGGAGAGGCCCAGACTTACAGACAGGGTCAGCCACCTACCTTCATGTCATCCAGGTTGGCTGGCAGGGCTCCTGGTTTGCCGGCCAGTGCGGTGCTGTTCTGGCGTGCCAGCCCATTGAGCCCCGGGGTGCCTGAGTTGGAACTGCTGCTGCTGGAGAGGCTGCGTGACGGGGTGGGGGCACTGTTTCCTGGAGTCTCTCCTGCTGGCCTGCGGCAAGACAGAGACAAGCAGCTCAATACCTCCCTGGTCTCTGCAGGCCAGGCCCCTCTGCAGAGCCTCAGGGACTTGTGCTCCTACTTGGGAGGGGCAGGCAGGATGGCCTGATAGTTGTAGTGCTGCTGCTGCTGCTGCTGTTGCTGCTGGTTGAGGATCTGCAGCTGCAGGAAGAGCTGCTGCTGCTGCAGGATCTTGGCGTAGGAGGAGTCCATGGCGGGCGCCCCCTTGTCCTGCTTCTGGTCCGGGGGGATGTACTGGTGGTACTTGAGCTTCTTCACCTTCGGCTTCAGCTCCTTGGCCTTCTTGCTGCGCTGTGACTTTTCACTGGCGGACTTGGGTTGGCTTTGCTGAGGGGACATGAGACAGTGCATTGGGGGCCACCCCAAGGAGGCACAGCTTCGCTCCATGCCCAGCATCTTCTGAGGAGGCACCACCCCTACTCTGTGAGACTGTCCCTGTCCTAACAGACATGGCAAGCTGGAGGAAAGACCAAAGATGGGCCTGCACAGGCGACACCAGGACCCTGAACAACATGAACTACAGCTGAGCTGTGCAGCATGGCCATGCTCCAAGAGCGCCACACCAGCCTCGCAGAGTCCCACTAGGAAGAAGCAACTTGGAAACAAGTTCAGAAGGCACTTGCCCAAGGCTGCACCTGTGACCTTGTTCTTGATCCAGCCCAGAGTGCCACAATCTTCTCTTTGTGCCCCATAGGCTCCCAGCTGGCACAACTTTAGGGCCTGGATGGTCAGAGGACTCAGGCCAACCAAGAAAGGTCAGGGGGCAATGCTCAAAATGCCTGCCCTTGGGGCAGGTGAAGGTAGATGGAGGCAAGTCATCAGGGGAGTGTCAAAGAGGACAATGGGAGCCTAAATTCCCGAGCTGGCAAAGGTGACAGCAGAGGACAATGCAGAGATCAGGGGGAGTCCTGACTAGGTGGCACTGATAACCAAAAGAAGGTCTGGGCCAAGGCGGCCCACTGGAGGAGGACAGCACGGACACGTGGCAGTGAGGAGCCGGCCTCTTGGGCGCCAGGAAGAGGTCCTGGTTTTGTCAGTGTGTCTGATGAGGCCATGGAGGCAGTAGAACACGGAGCGGATGGCCATGGGCACCCAGACTGCAGAGGGAAGAGGTGGCGAAGGGCAGCCTCACCCCAAAGGGGAGTCAGGGAAGATAGAAGGAAGGAAAGTCAGGGGTAGGCCGGGGATCTCCGAGGCAGGTGCTGCAGGAGTGGAGGGAGGTAGGAGCCAGGACTGGGAGGGATGGTGCTCCATCATCTACTGCTGACACCAGGGGTCCAAGCCACTGAGGAATGCCTCGGCACAGAGAGACTGCTCTGTCAAAGGTGTGGTCAGAGAGTTAAGGAGAAGCTGGGGACATCTGTGACACCCATGGCTGTAAAGAGGACAATGCAGGTCTCGGAGCAGTGCCCACGGAAGAGGCCTGTGCCAGGGAGGATCAAGGAACACTAGAGACAGCCAGGAGGCCTCCAGCCAATGGAGCACTCAGTGGATACCGGAAGAAGAGAACCTGGACAGTTCCTGGGCTGCGAGCTGCCATCCACTCCCACACTTGGGCTTTATAAAGGACAAGGCCGTGGGCGGCCAGGAGTTGCCATGTAGGCGTAGGGTGTGTATGGGGAGGGAGCCAAGAAAATGAGAGAGGTCGCAGAAAGGACCGGGGGAACTACTGGGACGCTGTAGGTGGCTCTGCAGGGCACACGGGCTCTGACACTGACCTCTGTGCACACACGGCCAGTAAGCCCAACGCTGTGTCTCCCTAGCCCCTCCTCCCCAGGGGCTTCAGGGGAGGGTGAGAACAAGCAGGCTACAGGGCCAGTGGCATGATCCCAGGCACACCCTGCTCAGCTCAGCCGCCTGTGGCACAGCACCCTCACTGCTTCAGGAGGCAGAAGATGGAGCCCTCAGGCATGGATGCCTGGCTCACTGTGCTTGCCATGGGCTGAATGTGGTGCCCCCGCTGAAACTCCCCTTAGAGCTGAACTCCCCGCTATGAGGTATGATGAGGATGGTGGCTTAGGCTGTATGTAGAGGGGGCCTTCAGAGTGACTAGGAATCCATAAGGTCATCACAGGATGGAGCCCCGTGACTGAATTCTGGACACTGAGCCCCACTACCATGGACTAAGCCAAGAAAAAAAAATCCCTTTAAAAAAAAAATTACAGCCAGGCGGTGGTGGCACACACCTTTAATCCCAGCACTCGGGAGGCAGAGGCAGGCAGGTCTCTGTGAGTTCAAGGCCAGCCTGGTCTACAGAGCTGGATTCAGGACAGCTAAGGGTACAGAGAGAAACCCTGTCTCAAAAAAACAAACAAAACCAAATGACCTTTTAATTGTGTGCGTGTGAAGGTCAGAAGACAACTTGTGGAAGTCGGTTCTTTCCTTCCACCATGTGAGTGGGTCGGGGGATCAAACTCGGGATGTTGGGCTTGGTGACAAGCGCCTTTACCAAGTGAGCCATCCCCCTGGCCCAAGCCTCTTTACTCTATGTCCAGCCCATGGTAGTATATTACTAGCAACAAAAACAGGGTAAGAGAGTGGTCAATGGGCTATGACAGTAAGTCAACATCACCACGGCGGTACAGAGACCAGAAGAAATTCCAGATCACCTCGGGTCAGGTCCTGGACCACTAAAGACGTGCACCCCACCCCATGCAGTTGTTCCCACGGCTAGAATGAGAGCAGAGCAGGACTTGCAAACACAGGGAAGGGCGGAAGTACCTTAATGAGTGTGGGGGCAGGCTTGGCGGTGGGGACGGTGGTTCCATTGGTGAGGCTGGGGGGCAGCAGAGGAGGGGGTGGCAGAGGAGGCTGCTCTGCCAGGAAAAGCGTCTCTCCAGGATCCGGACCCACTGGGAGTTGAGAAAGAACCTGGGAGGAATGGGAGGAGTGAGGACCCCGGCACCCCCAAATGCAGTGTATTTAACCTGCCCTTCCATCCTCATGGTCGGAGGACAAAGGGTTAAGTGGCAACCAGGGGGATGACAGCAAGGTCCAAAGCCAGGCTGGTGGGGAGAGAACGAGAGAGGCCAGTCACAGGCAGCCGCACATCACTGAACCGAGTGCCCTTGGACCAGCAGGCAGCTAGGAATAGAGCCAGTGAGAGGGGGTGGGCCAGGGAGGTTGAGATCCCTGCCGCAGGACCCCAGCCTCTATGCTCAGGCTGCCAGACTTGGGGTCCACTGCTGACATCAAGAAGCTGACATCTGGGGGCTGGAGAGATGGCTCAGAGGTTAAGAGCACTGGCTGCTTTTCCAGAGGACCTGAGTTCAATTCTCAGCAACCACATGGCGGCTCACAACCATCTATAGTGAGACCTGGTGCCTCTTCTGGAGTGCAGGGACACATGCAGGCAGAACACTGTGTACATAATGAATAAATAAATAAATCTTACAAAGAAGTTGGAGGAGGAGGAGGAGGAGGAGGAGAGGAGAAACAGCAGCAGCAGCAGCTGTCATGACCCCACATACACCCATCCCTCAGGCACAGCAGGAACTGCCCATCTTGCCCAGGACAGAGACCTGACTCTGGGCAGCTTTGGTAGACGTGAGGAAGAATCTGGAAATAGGTAAGCTCACCTGAGTGGGTGATGTGGAGGTGGCACTGGGCAGTGGTTCGCTGACTCGGGACTCCAGGGGTGATGGCACTGAACCCTGGGACTCATGGCTGGCCGGCTGCTCAGGGGATAAGGCATCACTGCTGTCCTCGTCAAAGGAGGAGCTGTCTGCTACCTTTGGGTAATTCACCTGGCCCACTGAAACGAAAAGTCCCTGTGAGACTCCTGCAGCCAGAGTACAGGTAGGTGGCAAGAAGCGCTGTGGAGACCCAGCCCTGGGTCCGAGAGGCACAGTAAAGAGAACCCAGTGACCGCCCTGCCTTAGTTCAGAAGCACCGTCAGCATTCCGAAACAGGCTTGCCAGAAGCTGCCTGGGTTGCTAACAGGCGACAGAAAGCCCTAACTTTTGGCCTCGTGTATTAACTCCACACTGATATGTTTTCTCCAATGCTTACAGTCCACACACTGAAGGGCGTGTACCTTCAATGAGACCACGGGACAAGTGAGCGCAGATCCTCCTTAGGGCTCAAAAAAGGCCACAATGGGTCCCTGGAAAGGGACACCCACCTCACAGCACACCAGGTCGGTATAAGTGTGACCCCCTTCAAAGGTCTGTGAACAAGACCTAGCGTCTGAGCAGCGAAGGGGCTAGGACAGTCTGCTGCCACAGCACCCTGAGGGGCCAGAGCCACTTCCTGAACCAGCTGGCTGACATAGGGCAGAGGCAGGGACAAGGGCCCCAGTGTGGGAATGGCAGTGAAGGAGAGGGGAAACAGGCTAGGGGGATATGTGAGGAGACATGTCACAACCACGGCCTCCACAGCCAGGGGAAGAGGTGGGACCCAGATGGAAAAGAGGAACAAGTCCACGGCCTCTTCCTCTCCAGCCGTGACCTGAGGCTTTCTATACCCAAGGGACCAAGGAGGAACATCTAAGTTCCCCTCACCAGAGGACTGTGCTGATGGGCTAGGAACGTCAGGGGGAGGCTCGCCCTTCTGTCCCTCACCTGTCCCTGAACCTCATGCCAATCCTACAAACGTATTTTTCTGGTGGGGCCAATGTGACAAAGGTGATCCAGGCCGAGAAGCTGCAGCTCACCCTGAGCTGGGCCCATCCTGAAGAAGCCACTGGCCATCCTTAGAGGATGGAGACCATGCACAGACCAGCACCACAGATCCTCTACCCTCTCCTACACCCCAGCATGTCCTGGAAGCAAAGCTGGATGGGCCCCGGCCCCTGGGAGCCGATGACGGAGGGACTTTGGAGCAGAACAGATGCTCTTCTGAGAGGGCACACTGAGGAGACACTCAGGTCTGAGGAGAGGGAATGATCGGAAACTTAAATGATCACTGAGTGGCCTAAAGAGACAGTGGACATGTGTGTGCACATGGGCATGAGTGTGTGGGTGTGAACACCAGGCTCTCAACAGCCCCATCACTCCTGTCTGGGTTCCACTTCCTCCCGAGTGCCTCCCCTGGACGCCTCCTCACATCTCCTGGTGCATCCCTGTTCCATGTCTAGAGTTCCCCTTTGACTCAGGCCCTCTCCAGCTTCCTCACCAATGATGGCTTCCTTCAGGCTGCACTCCACAGGCAAGATGTTCTTCTCCACCAACTCCATGGGGCCAGGCCTCTGTGCAATCTTCTCATTGAGGTCGTCAGCCAGCCTGGCTCTCTTCAGCTTCAGCTGCTTGGCCTGGAGAGAAGGCTCAGCCGAGGTCTCTACCATGGGAGAGAAGAGGGGTCAGAAAGATGGAAGGAGAGGTCCTGGTGCTGCCCTGGGACCTCCAGAGCACCAGGGGCCAACACAAGCAGGGTGAAAAGCATGCTCAGGCAGGGAAGGCTGACCTGGCTCCCAGCGTCAATGACAACTATAGCCAGGCCAGGCCGGCCCCGAGAAGTGTGGAGGAGTGTCTGAGGTGGAGCTGCAGAGCCAGAGGCACACCGACTAAAGGACAGCTCCTGCTCGCTTAGACCTGGGCCATTGAGGCAAACTGTCCTTTGTTCTGGCTCTCAATGGCTTCAGTTGCAAACTGTGGGGTTCTGACTTGAGAAGGTCTTCTCCAGGCTCCCAAATGACACCAAAGTTAGCAAACAAAGAGTGGGGCCTCCATGTGCCACTTTCTGGAACCCAAACCTTTCCTGTGCTAACACCACAGAACGAAGGTGTGGCTGGGCCAGCCGCAGTCTACCTAGGTGAGTGTGCCTGCTACCACAGGTGCTCGGGTCAATGCCAGTGAGTGAATGAGTGAGCAAGCGAGCAAGCAAATGAATCTACAAACAAAGTACACTTTTCACAAGAGACATAAGCTCTGTCCCGGCAGACAGAAACCATTTTATACCAGTGGATGGTGGACCCAGGAGAAGGGTCAGGTCAACCTGGGCGAATGAGTCCATGCTCCTCACACACTCCCAAAAGCCAGTGGCAGCCACATAGCCGAGTCTGACTGTGAAGCCAGCAGCCGGCCCCTGCCAGCAGAAGACGGACAAGAGCAAAAAGCGGGAGGCACAAGAGCAGAGTGGAAACGGGGTCAGGCCAGCACCGCCAACCTCACACACCTTCCAGAATGTGCATTCTGACCAGCTCCGATCTCTCCGGCCGGGAACGGATCTTCCGCTTCAGATAATCCTCGGTCTGTGGAAAAACAACCCAATCTCAAGGCCAGACACAAACTTGTGATGTGTATGGACAGGACCACAAAATATACTTTCACTCCAGTGGCTGCTGCTGATCACCTCAGCAGCTTGGTGACTGCAGGGGCCTGAGGCAAGGGGAGGTGAGGTGTGAGAGTATATCCCGGCCTCCAGCTGCGTCTGTGCGTCCCTCAGGCCACTACTGTATGAGTTTAAAATTACTTTGTCTTGTTTTCCAAGATAGGGTTTCTCTGTGTAGCCCTGGCTGTCCTGGAACTCACTCTGTAGACCAGGCCTGCCTTGAACTCACAGAGATTCATCTGCCTCTGATTCCCGAGTGCTGGGATTAAAGGCATGTGCTGCCATCACTGGCTAAAACTTATTACTTATACTACACAAGTAATTAAAGTTAGAAAACAAACCAGTAACCAGTTCAACAGGACAGTTAATGTTTTCTGATGTCATTCTTTCATGGAGTTTGATTCCTCAAAGCTGTAATCATTCTGGATATAATTTTATGTCCTGTTTCAAAAACCTTGCATTGCATGATCTCAAGAGCATTTTCAATTCAGTCTGAATGACTGCCAAATGCAATACTAATTTTGATACATGGTGTCAGAGCTCTAGTTCCTTAAAGTCCAATGTCCTCATTTCTGCATTCATTAGACTCTGGAGAACTAAATCATTCCCTCAACAGCCACTCTGAGCCCCTGCTGCTTGAGGCTAATTCTAAGTGCATGTGACTGCAGAGTCCATACTCTTCACTCTTGAAAAAAGAGCATTTTTCAAATTATAACTCAAGAGCAGCCTAAGAAAGGAGAGTACAGGATGGGCCAGGGGAGGTTAGAGTTAGAAGTTATTGGGGTGCATCACTTAGAGATCAGCCTGGTTCTCTTGCTACTGCCTGCTGCCCCAGGACCCTGTGGCAGTCCTGGAGCCCGAGCCTAGAGATGGAGAAGAGAGCCGTGGGCTCTGGGTGCATCAGCCCATCTGCATCGAGCAGAGGCAGATGCTGCAGTCCTCACAGACTGGCTCTGGGGAATATAGCCCAATGGAATATAGCACTCGAAAGGCTGGAGGAACTTCCAGCTTAGAGCACTCAGGCAGGTGCTGGGAGCACCCACCAGAGAAGCCACACCTATTCAAATACATCTCTTGTCTCCTGGGTACTGAGTCACAGTCTTTGTAACAAACAGGAAATCTACGAAGGATGCCCACTGTCTAGGGCCTGACTACCTAGAAGTTACTAAGGACGGACAACCAGGAAACCGGTCTGCTCCTGGTGCAGAAAGTAAAGAAAGGGCTTTGTGGCTGATGTCACTGAAGGCATTCCTGGGGCTGGAGAACACAAGCAGCTGACGGGGAAGGAACCAGCCACACAGCGGGCCATGTCTGAGAGCTCCTCTGGAACCTGAGGCTGCCGCAGCAACCAGGAATGGGTCTCCACGAGATGCTGTCCTCATGGGAGTTACAGACATAGGGAGCAGTTATGTGACCAGAATCCTGTAAGGAATCCTCTGGAACACAGAGCTGCCTCTCACTCAGGTGCAAAGTAGCTTTTCAAAGCTCTGAGTTGGTGTAACTGAGTAAAGCAAGTTATGCTGTGACCAATCCAGTATTTTCATATTTTAATTTTTCATATTTTAATTAAGACAGTTTAGTGTGTGCTTAAATATTAAGCCTGTTATTGTAATTTGGAAGTTATCTGTGAACAGATGTGCAACATATGCACCTGCTGTATGAATATATTTACCATGTGTTAGTAATAAATTATCTGGCTGGTAAAATGGCTCAGCAGGTAAAGCTGGCCGCCACTGAGCCTGGTGACTTCAGCTGGACCCCCAGGACCTACATAGTAGAGAGAGAGAACCAACTCTTGCAAGTTGTCCTCTGTCCTCCACACATGTGCCAACAGACAGACAGACACAGACACACACAGACACATACAAATGAAACACAGGAAGTCTGGACTCCACAGACCTCGGTTTGAGTTCCAGCTTATCCCCCTCTTTAGCTGGACAGATTAGTTAACTTCTGCTGCATCTAAAGCAAGGGTGCCATCACCTGACTCATGAGGGCTCCTGTGTGGACAAACGTGAAATACACACAGCCTCACTCACAGTGACTCTGTCCGACAGTGGTGTCTAACCAGGTCCCACTGTTCCCTGCGCCAATCTGCCTGGCTGCACCGCCGACCCTCCGGCCTGGCTGGGCCTTCTCTGGCTCCCATCAAAGGGAAGTGAGTGTAGTTTGTTACTATTTCTGTTTCTCGGCAGCCAGGACTTCATCTTCCTACTTGCTAACGTTAATCATGACTTTCTAAAGAGAAAAACCAGTCTCAGGAGTAAGTATATTAGTCTCTAGGAATGGTGTGAGGTCCAGCAAGCCAAGGCCGGCAGCCCTCCAGTGGAGGCAGGAGAGGAAACATGAGCTGGTCACTTCCCCATCTCCACCCACATCAGGGGCAGGACGTTCCTCGGAGGCTGGAGGGAACCGAAAGGGATGGACAAGGATGCAGTTGAGGAGCTCCCACAGGGGGTGTGGCTTCCAGTACACCCATGGCTGCTGTAGAAGGGTATACGTGGATGTTGCCTGCTTTTGGGCAGACGGAGACGGAAGCTCACTGGAGTGCCCACAGGCTGTGGGTGGTGTCCCCAAGTGGAAAGTCTGCACATGGGTAACACTGGCCGGGTCATCTCCATGAGGCTCACTGGGATCAATGGAGGGAAGCTGAGTGGTCTTCCAGGCCAGGTTTGGGGAGGGAGCTCTGATGACCTTCAAAGGGCTCTAAGGCACTAAAAAGAGAGTCTTCCAGGGAAGGTGGCTGGGGAAGGAGGAACCAGGAAAGGCCTGAGATTTCCATTATTTAGAGCTCTGAGGTGAGGGCTGCCCCAAAGCTGTGCTAGACTGGAAGGGAATGCAGCTGGTGGATGACAGTACTCGGGAGGTCTTTGGGGGAAGGACCTTACCCTGGCCCGCTCCAGGCTCCTTCTCTGCTCATGAAATGCAGCTGGACTTTTCAAAGCTGTTGAGAAAAGAATCACAGAAGAATTACTTTTAGAGGCTGAGGCTGGCTCAGTGCTAGAACGCAAGGCCCTGGGCTCAGTGCTCAGCGCCAACACGACTTCTAGTGACCCATCACATAAAACTCCACAACTGCAGCAGAAATGGCATCTTAAGAGGAAATGCCTCCCTGACATCCAGGGGAGCATGTGTCTTTATGGCTAGGTGCTTTAAGACCCTGGTGGCAGCACAGCCGTCTCTCCTGAGCTTCATTTCAGTCCTACACTGCTCCCGGCCTCATCAGTTAAGCCGCCAAGACCGCCTGGTTCAGGCAGAGACGGGAGCGGATCCACCTCCTTCTTCAGTCTCATTAGGGACTGTAGTGACCGGCTGGGATAGTTAACCCCAAAGGCCCGTGTCTTCTCAGTATGGCCTCCTTCTTCAGCTGGTACCAAGAGCACCATGAAATGAGCTCAGCTTCATCTCTGAGAACTGAAGAACTCTCAGTCACTGCTGGCTGGCCCTGCTGAGGGACCACTGCTGAGAGAGGCTGGGTCCTCTTCTGGCTCCCGGGACAATCACTGGGACCTCAGCTTCTGTCTCCATTGGCAAGTGCAGCCGCAGCCCCTCTGCAAATGTACCATGAGCACTCCCAGTCTCTTGCAAGGTGACACATGGCAATGTCAGACACTGGGGAGCACGGGGCTCACTTCACTAGGGACAACGGCAGCAGGTGAGGATATGCAGACGGTGGCCAGTTTCACTTCTGCTGCCCGAGGCTCCAAGCAGCCGGGAGACTGTGTGCAAAGATAACCTTCCAGGCTGCTGGCTGTGGTGGAGGGCAAGGGTAGGAGCCGCTAAAAGTAGCAAGAGCACAGATAGGACCTATCCTGCCTGGCCTCTGTGCTTCCGCCCCTCACTCCCTGGGGCTGGGCCTAAGAGCATGCTCAGAGGAGCTTCAGAATCCCAGCAGCATCTTGTTTAAATTAAAGACAATTTAAAAAATGGTAATAATAGCCAGGAGTTGGTGGTGCATGCCTTTAATCCCAGCACTTGGGAGGTAGAGACAGGTGGATCTCTGTGAGTTCGAAGCCAGCCTGGTCTACAGAGTGAGTTCCAGGACAGCCAGGGCTACACAGAGAAACCCTGTCTGTTTCCCCTAGACAGGAAAGAAAATTTCATTTTAAAAGCCCAGAGAACCCTTCCATTTTCTGACAGCAGGGGGAGCTCTAGACTTAACAGACAATTTTAACATCAACCAGTACAGGTTTCTCCTGGACAATCAATCCAGGGAACCACCCAGGCTGCCCAGAGGGAAGGAACCTGGCCCCAGCTCCTGGCTCCACTGTGCAAGGCTGTACCACAGCAAAACTGGCTTCCAGGGCCTGGGAGCAGAAGCCTGGCCTGAGAGGGATGGGCTAGTGCTTCCCACCCCCACCACAGCTTTAGCTGTAGGATGGCTTAGAACACAGCACAAGTAAATTCCAGGAAGCGGACGCTGGCCACCAAGCACCCTAACGGTTGCTGTACCTGCTCACTGTCAGTCTGCTGAGACAACGCACCCCACAGCAGCATGAGAGGGGTGCTCTGTCTACTTCTTCCATGTCTCACAGAATTTCCCATTCAAGTACAAGGCACACAGTATTATTCAGTAAGCTAATGAGTGGATAAGAAGAAGGTTCTAAGTGGTCAGAGATGGGACATAAGAGGGTTCTGCAGCACAGCTTGAAACCTCCAGTGAACAGCCAGGACCTAGAGCTCAGATACAGGTTAAAAACTCAGAAAAGTTCCTGCATCAGGGGATCATGTCGCAGTACGAAGTCCTAACAACTACTTCTGACAGGATGCAGGGTGTGACTGATTTTTGGAGACTGAGACTCTGCTCACCTCCTAGAACACTAAGCCTCACATCAGTGGAGCTGGAGAGATGGCTTTGTAGTTAAGAGTGTTTGCTTCTGCAGAGGACCTGGGCTCAATTTTCAGAACCCCCTTTGGGCGGTTCACAATAGCCTATAACTCCAGTTCCAGGGGATCCAATATTTCCCCTTCTAGTTTCTGAGAGCATCTGCATCTAGTATACTTCACACACACACACACACAAATAACTAAATAAAATAAACTATTTTAAAAGAGTTAGGATGGGCATGGTGGTGCACACCTTTAATCCAGCACTCAGGAGGCAGAGGCAGGAGGATCTCTCTGAGGTCCAGGACAGCCAGGGTTATGGAGAGAGACCCTGTCTTAGAACATACAAGCAAAGAGATGAACCAAACACATAGCCACATGGCCGGAAGCACGCACCCACCACTCCCGTCGAGCACCACTGCCGTGGATGATGTCACTCTGGCTGAGTCACTTGATTCTCAGACCAGCTGGTTCTGGGCTGCAGCCATAGATGATGATCTAAACCCCTGGCTACCTGCATATTCTACACTGGCCACCCCAGGGGTAATGCACAAACCTGGCTTCTAGAAACATGCCTCACAAGCACAGACACAGCTCAATACAAGGGGTGGTGCAGCCTCTTCATACACCAAGAACAGGTGCCGACCAGTGCAAGACGGTGAGAGATGAAATGGCCGCAGCGGACACAGCTTCTGAACCCACTGAGCTAGGAGAGAGAGAGAGAACCACTTTCTCTCTCACACAAACAAGAAAGAAACTAATATTCACCGACTGCTTATTTACATGATAGGGATAGGCTGAGTTTTTTTTTTTTTTCAGATGGTCTCATTATGTAGCCCACGCTAGACTCAAACTTGGGATGATCCAACCTTTCAAGTTCTGGGATCACAAGCATATACTACCATGCCCAGCTACTAATTCAGGTATTTTTTTTTTTTAAGATTCATTTATTTATTATGTATACAGCATGTATGACTGCATGCCAGAAGAGGGCGCCAGATCTCGTTACAGATGGTTGTGAGCCACCATGTGGTTGCTGAGAATTGAACTCAGGACCTCTGGAAGAGCAGTCAGTGCTCTTAACCTCTGAGCCATCTCTCCAGCCCTAATTCAGATATTTTACCACACTAGCTAATTTAGTATTTTACCCAAGGAGGGCTGCAGAGAAGGTTCAGTGAGTAAAGCATTTGTCACGAACATACAAGGACCTGAGTTCAAATCCTCAGCGCCCATATAAAGGCAGGCACAGGAACACATTTCAGTAACCCTGGAGCTCACAAGCCAGGGAGATTGACGCACAGTAGTCAGCAGTAAGGCAATCTTGTCTCCGGGTAAGGGCGAGGCCGATACTTGAGGCTGTCCTCCCACGTGTACTCACACAGACACAGGAGCACACACAACACCTGTGGCAGGTAATGTTCCATTTATTAAGCCCAGAAAAATTAGAAAAAACTAGAAAATGGCAGCCACGGTTACAACTTAATTCTGTTAAAGAAAATTCTTTCGCTTCTCTGAGTTCATTTCTCAACTTTAAAAGCCAGAGAAGAAGAGAACCTGTCAGATTGGTGCACAGTGGGGTGGAGGTGTGGCATGTCAAGGTTGCACCGGTTAGATGTACTAGTTAGATGGAGACCTGACTATGGGCCATGTGGGAAGGCAGGCTTGACCACAGCAGCAAGCAGGAGGTACCGGGGCACAGAAGAAGGGCTTAGGGACCCAATCTGAGAGACTCTAGGGCTTTCAGTCCTGGCAAACCATAGTTTGAAGACCAAGGCTTGCGCTCCATGGAGCAGCCTTGGGTCTTACACAGACAGACTGGGGTGCAGAAGCGGGGAGAATTCTTGTGCTGGACAAGGTGGGGCAGGAGACTGAGAAATGACCAGGAGAACAAGATAGCAATGATAAAGCCTGAAGACTCCTTTGATAACAACTGGAGCCTAGTCTCAGAACTACTGTTCTCCGGTGAACTACTGTTCACTGTTATAC
>CABHPH010160802.1:29436-40130 GCA_902168325.1 Peromyscus nudipes | reverse complement strand
CTACAAAGAAATGGGAGATCCTGGAACAGTAGAAAAATGACATCAGTGATGAAATTTTAATCAAATACAAGTTTGAGTAAATGATATTGGGGCAATTTAGTTTCTTATTCTTGATACTTATGGTTATAATTATGTCCTTAGAGGAAGCAGGGTTAGGGATATTAGGAACTCTGTACATTTTAGAACTTTTTGTTGAGTGTAAAATTAGTTGAAAATACGTAAATCAAAAGCAAAATTCCCTCTGTAGCCTTTCGATGACATTTTCCTGTCTTGTTTTCATCAAGAGGCCTTTGGGGGGGGCAGGAATAATTATATAAGAAGCAGTATCAATGATACTGGCCAACATCTGTGCAGGATAGTGTTCATGGTAGGTGCTGGGGGACACCATTGGAGCATCAACATAATAGCAGATGTCTTTAGAACTGGGCCATGGCCATTCTGCTTTCTCTGTAAGAGTATCTGTGTTCTATGATGTTTTGCTGCTGTGACAAATATCTGGGCAAAAACAAATATAAACAAGTGGGTTTGTTTTGGTTCAAGGTCTCAGAGGACTTGGTTCATTATTGGCTAGCATTGCTGCTGTGCCCCTGTGGTAAGGCAGAATAGCGTGGATGCAAGAGAATTTTGCAAAGCAAAATTTGCAGCTCAGAGAAACTGGAAAGCAGAGAGAGAGAGAGAGAGAGAGAGAGAGAGAGAGAGAGAGAGAGAGAGAGAGAGAGAGAGAGAGAGAGAAACCAGAAGAGCCCACTTTCCCCAGTGATGTCCTACCTTCCATAATTTCACTACCTCCTGTGTATTCAAATTTTAAATCCACCAGTAGATTAAAGCATTAAGAAAGGCCCTGTGACCCCATCACCTCCTTAAAGCCCCACCTCTGAACACTGCATTGGAGACCAAACCTTCACACATAAGAGCCTTTGGTGGGGAGATGGTACCATAGCCAAACCATAACAGCATCCCAATCTATTCTTAAGCAATTACCTACATCTATTTGGACAGTCATGGCTTTGTTAATCCGGGAGTGAGCTATTCTTGGATTTTGAATCTTGACAAGTATAACTTGGTGACAGTACTCTTGCTAGCTCCCTCTGGAGAGAGCTCATCCTCAGTTCTTTGCTGAGACCTTTTCTCCAGCTTTGTTTCTAATCCTGTCAGACACCAATGGAACGACTCCTACTAGCTAATAGCCACTAGTAAGCAAGGGATCCTAAGAAATATGGGTGTACTGACCCAAATCCACTGGTTACCCCTCCAGCTGTGAATAAACTCTGTATAAACAATTCAATGTGTATTATGATACTAAAGTTACAGATGCATCGTTGGCCTAAATTCAGGTGCTGATTCTATACAAATGTTAGGGAACAGTATGTCAGGTATGAGACAGAATCCTTTTTCCTGGAGGTGGAAATATTAAGATCATCTCCCGGCAAAAGGGAAGTCCTGGGAGAAGCAGATCCTAGTACAACATGATGTTGGAACTGTCTGTCTGTCTTCCTACTCAGTGGTGAGAGTCTTGGGGGATAATCGATAGTGGCTCTTACTTATCTAGCATCACATGTGTGCTAAGCCACAGTGCAATGCCTGGCACATGATAGTTCATAAGAAATACTTGTGAATGAATTGCTATTATTGCTGCCATATGACATTTAACAGCTTTACTGAAAATGTGTGTTTATTGAAACTGTTAGATCAATCAATATAAAACTTTCCTACAAGTCTAGGTTGATGCAAAGAACCCACAGTTTTTTTGGAAGGGAAAACTTCTGTTTATTCAGTAAGCCCAACCCGCTATTGTGGAAGTTCCCTTTCACTGTTTGCCTCTTTAAACAGCCTTCTAAGTGTGCCTTGCAGGTGATTAAGAATAGGGTGGGATCCTTGAGGAGCTCTTGAGACTAAGGCTGTAAGAACTCCCTGCTGGGCACCAAGAAACCACTAACGTTGGGCTGCAATGGGGTTATGCCCTTTTTATGTAGAAAGTCTGATTCATATTAAAGTCCACTCATGTATGGGAATATTACAGTAGTTGTTTGTTTTTGTTTACATTTAGCTGTGTCATAAAATCCATGCAAGGGCCTGTGGCAGGTAAGAAGAAAAAATGAAATGGGTAGGATACTTTGCATCATGAAAGTTGGGGTCTCCGGAAGAACCAAAGATAGAGGCTCTGGAGTGAGTTTGCAGAAACAGGCCTCAGAACCTCATTGCAGAGCCGGCAAAATGGGGAGAAGCTGCTTTTGATGACTCCAGAACCATGCTGCCTCTCCACCATCTGTGCCTGCAGCATGGAGGCCCTGCACCCCTTCTGCCTCTGCATGTAATCGCTTCTCCAGCTCTGTCTCTGCGTGTGCATCTGATTAGCAGAACTAAGTCAGATGACTATATCCCAGAGGCAAAGGAAGCTGAGAAATGTGGGGGTTTCACATTCTATCTTGGGAAGACAGATTCACACCATGGGGGACCATCACGATGCAAGAGTGTCAAAAGATTTGGCTAACAGGAAGAACCAGAAGAATTTAGATTTTTATAGAGCTCCAGTCCTGGATTCATGGTGCCAGCCAGCTCCCAGCAGTGTGTCTTTAGCCGGCAGGTAGATGTGGGCCTGAGCATCAGCTCCAGGAACACTGCTCCCAACAACTCACTAAATGCCTCATACGGGAAAAGAGTGGTCATATATTGAACAGAATCTCCATCCCAGATTCTGAGCTAAAATGTTCTGTATATATTATGTATTCAAACTTCTTGATAACCCCAATTCAAAGGTATAGTTCTCATTTTACAGATAAAGAAACCTGGGCTGAGAAATTATGTCATTCTTCTCAAAGTCACAAGGTAAGGTAGGGTTAGGATTTAATCCAAGTTCTGTGTCAAGCCCATAGTCTTCCTAATAGATTGAATTTTTAAGCAAAAAACCCATGGAAATGTTAAGGTGGTAATGACTTTAGAGAGCATGAAATTATGGGTGCTTGGAGGAGGTCATTTATAGCTATCAAGTCTCAAAAGAGACATATGATCCCCAATTTTGATGAACCATTGTGCTCCCCAAACTTAAAGCAGGTCAGTTGATGATCATAAGGCAGTCTCTGGGGCCTGGGTACACTCCAAATCAAATTCTTTCATTGTGCCAAAAAAGCAACCATATAACATGAGTTCTATTAACCAAAAATTAAAGGGTTGGTATATTTCTGCTACTAAGTGCATAGTGCCATACAGCAGCTCTCTAGACTTTCCTCATTTTCTATGACTCAAACTTTATGTTCACTGAACAGCAACTCTGCCTCCTTCTCCTCCCAGCCCCTGGCAACCAAACAGATTACTTTGAGCGTCTCTGAGTTTAGCTGTCCAAGTAAATTTTTTTTTGTTTTTCTATCTGAGCATTTATTCTCGTGACATTGTTTTGCAAATTTAAATTTTGGGTAGGATCTCCATTTCTTGTGCAGGAATGAGCAGGGGTTAATCCTGATGTGAAAGGTTCTTTCTGACAGATGAGGAACGGCTGAGCAACCAGGGAACATATTTTTCATTTAACTACTGAAGTCCTGGCTGTACATCAGAAAGCCTGGCATCTATTTGTGACTTTGCCACCAACTCCATTTATCAGGGCCTCCATCACCTGTGTGATAGGGGTAATATAAAACCCGCCATCATTTCCTCCATCGGAGTGTTATGAGATTGTTTTGAAAGTACTTTCATTTCCCCAACAGAAAGGCATTATAGATCTATATATATTCCTGTTATGACTTCTTTGGGGGAAAGAAAAGCACTTTGGAGAAGTCTTGGTTCACAACTTCCAGGACTGAGTGATTTCGGAGCCTCACAGGCATCCATATGTGGGATATTCTTTATGAAGCAAGGCGTGTTTCTCTTTTCTCCACTCCTTCTGGATCGTTTCTTCTCTTCTCATTTGTCATGTTTTTTTTTTAATTCTAGCATAAATAAACCTCTCAAATTGTTTTACCTTGCTGAAATGTTGCTTTAGATGGGGTTCATTATTTATGTCTAGATGTCAATATACATAATACTTTACAGAACACAAAAGCTTTACTCTAAAACAAGGTTAAGATTATTTTAAAATAGAAAGATGCAAAAAAGCCCAGGAGAGTCCCACTCACTGGTCGAAGGCTACACCATAAAAGCCTACCTAGGAGAACTTCTCAGTGTACCATTCCATGAACAGAGTCAATCCTCTGAGTGTAAAATGTCCCCTTCTTTGCCGTCTAGTCCCCAAGCAATCAGTTTTCTAAATGGCATTTTAGAAAGGTAATGAATATCTACTAACACTGGATGTCAACTTAATTTCAAAGCAGTGGAGTGGACCATAAATAAAAACAGCGAGTGATTTCCAGGGCTCTGCCAGCTCAGACCCATAGGATGTGGATTACCAAGAGGCCAAACCAAAGCATCTTGAACAAGGTAAAAGAGAGAATAGGAAATATTCTTCATGTTATTGTTATAGTCTGTTTTCTTACGTGTTATTTTATATAAAGAAATTTACATTATGGTGATAGCAAATAGATTGGTCCAACATATGATATATATTAAGCAGGTGGTAGGAAGGAAGGAAAGACAAAAGAGAACTTGGAAAACAGATTTTCCAATTTTTTTTTTCCAAAAACTGGAAACAGGTTTCCCTTGATGTCATATCTCAACTGTTGGATTCTGAATTTTCAAGCACAACCTTACAGAGTATATTGCTTAAATGAAGATTAATTGTCCCTATTCAATCAGATGCCTAAGGTAG
Source organism: Peromyscus nudipes (assembly GCA_902168325.1). Lineage (NCBI taxonomy): Eukaryota > Metazoa > Chordata > Mammalia > Rodentia > Cricetidae > Peromyscus > Peromyscus nudipes. Next base: position 35,395 of record CABHPH010160802.1, on the reverse strand, counting down.
GGACAGGCGCTCCCTCCCTAGATGAAGGATTCTTCAGATCCCCATGGGAACACTGAACTGCTTGGTGCTGCCCTGAGAAAGCAGATGACTCTCTGGCTGTCAAGAGCCACGCCTCCAGTCAGCAAGAGTCCCCTCTAGCTAGCAGGAGCCCCCTCCGGCCAGCAGGAGCCCCCCAGCCTTGCTGTTTTTTCTTCACAGCATTATCCCATTCCTTCTTTTTCATAATCAATTCCACCCTTTTGACCCAGGCAGGGCCCCAACTTCTCCAAGATCACTGTGACAGTCTTATCTGCATTGCATATAGTCTAACCTGTTCAGTTTCTGCTGAACCCCCGGGCTAGATTAATCTAAAAATAGTCCTTTGATTGTGGTCCTCTTCTACGTGTCAAGAGTTACCCACTGCTGGCATGAAAGACCCTAAGCTGGGATGCCAGCAGTAGAGCACTTCTCTACTACAGCCGAGGGTGAGTTCCATCCCTAATGACAAGAAGAAGAAAGTCCTGACTTATTAGCCTAGCATGCAAGATCCTGCTGTTTTCTCACCATGGTTTCCCAGCCCACCCGCTGCAAAGTGTATGTTCTTGCCAACTGGATTATTCATTGTTTGTGACTCAGATTCTGCTCCAGCCCCATATACCATAAATGTTTATTCAACCAGAATCCTGTTTAGTCAATCTCTCTACCCATTAAAATTCAACAGCTATCCAAAGCCCACAAATCTAAAGGAACTTAACCCAAGTCCGTGTTGTCCAATTCTTTGACATGCCTCACATTGAAAGGTCTCTTCTTAAGTCTGGGTGGGCTGTGAGGATTCCCTTTCTACCAGCAGAATGCAGCAGAAGGGCTGTTATGTAAATTCTAAAGTTCTGCCAGAAATGGCCATGTAGCTTCCATCTGCTTTTCTTGGAGAGCTTGCGCTAGGGAAAGGTAGGCACCATAGAAGTACAGATACTCTGAATCTACCATGCAGGAGAGACCACAGAGACGCAATACGGTAGAACGTCCAGCTCCTACATAACTCCCAGGAAAGGAGGGAGACATTTGAGAGATGGCAGCAACCCCATCAGTTTCACAGGACCATGCCACCAAGCCCTTCTTCAGCTCCTAACTCCGGAAGAAAGTACTGTTGTAAGCTACTAGGGTTTATTTATTTATTTTTTTGTTTTGTTTTGTTTTTTGTTTTTTGTTTTTCGAGACAGGGTTTCTCTGTGTAGCTTTACGCCTTTCCTGGAACTCACTTTGTAGACCAGGCTGGCCTCGAACTCACAGAGATCCTCCTGCCTCTGCCTCCCTCCCGAGTGGAGTGCTGGGATTAAAGGCGTGCGCCGCCGCCGCCGCCGCCGCCGCCGCCGCCGCCGCCGCCGCTACCACCACCCGGCACTACTAGGTTTTAAAGCCATTTGTAATTAGGTGCACTCTACAAATTCTCTCCTTGACTTCTGAATTGGAGACTGTCTCTCACAGACTGTCTCTCAGGTCTCAAAATTCCAAAGCAGTTCTTCTCTAGCCCCACTCCTTCAAAAGACATCGACTGAAACAGGTATTACAGTCAGTAATAGACACTGTGCCGGATGCTGGGAGAACAGCGGGTTTTAAGAACACTAATCCTAGCCGGGCGGTGGTGGCTCACGCCTTTAATCCCAGCACTCGGGAGGCAGAGCCAGGCGGATCTCTGTGAGTTCGAGGCCAGCCTGGGCTACCAAGTAAGTTCCAGGAAAGGAGCAAAACTGCACAGAGAAACCCTGTCTCGAAAAAACCAAAAAAAAAAGAAAAAAAAAAAAAAAAAAGAACACTAATCCTGTGTCTTAGTGGGTTTTCTGCTGGCATAGCAGAATACTGGAACTGAGTAATCTGTGAAGGAGTTTGTGTGGGTTACCCTTCAGCGAAGCAGCCAGGTTCAAGAGTGGCTAGCCACATCCACTAAGGGTCTTGCGCTGTGTCAACTCGTGACAAAACACAGAAAGGCAAGCTGGCACCCGTGAGAGAGAGAAATGGGGGCCTAACTTATGAACCGCTCAACCATTCTCACAGGAACAGCAGTCACCCCCAAGGGCTCTGCCTCATGATCCAAACACACCCCAGGAAACCCCACTTCTCAAGACTGTCATCTTATGTCGGGGACTCTTTTGCCTGCTCCTGGGCCCTTTTTTTCCTCCTCCTGGGTTGCCTTGTCCAGTCTTGATATGAGGGTTTGTGTCTAGTTCTTACTGCATCGAGTTAAGCCGTGTTCAGCTGATATCACTGCGAGGCCTGCTCTTTTCCGAAGGGAAACCAAGGAGAAGTGGATCCAGGGGAGAGGGGAGGTAGGGGAGGACCCAGGAGGAGTGGAGGAAGGGGAGGCTGTGGTGGGGATGTGCTGTGTGAGAGAAGAATAAACAAGCAATTGAACAAATAAAAATACTGTGACCTTAAGGACCACACCTCCACAGGAGTTCTGATGGAAACAAATGGTATTCAAACCATAGCACCTTGTTGTCCAGATCTTTATAGTCCTGCTATAGGTGAACAACAACCAAGCCCAGGCCATTGTGGCACATGATTAATTGCATCCATAATACATAGCTGAGTACCCATATTGTGACAGGCACTGGGCCCTAGCAAAATGAACTGAAAATACTGGTTGATAGACTGTAGGACATCAAGGTAGAGCCCTTCTGGAGAGAACTGACTCTGTGAGTCTGGAGTTCTGGATGGAAGTGGATTAGAGGGTTGGATTTGAAGTCAGCAGAACTTCAGTGATAATGAAACTTGTGATCTGCCTGAATTTCCCAGGGACTAGATCAGGGAAGGCAGGGATCCTAGACAAGAATGCTAAGGCACATGAAAGTAAGAATGCCCTTCAAATGTGAAGAAGAGCCAGAAAGAAAGAGGAAATCAAAATCTCAATGTTTCCAGGAACCGGAGAGATAAGCTATGCCAAGTACTTAAAGGAAAGTCAAGCCTGAACTGCGTGTTGACAAGTGTTTCTAACATCTTCTTATTGGAGTCTTGGGCTTTTATTTTTAAAATAAATTTAAAAGTGAGTATGTGCTCACTAAAGTTATGCTTGTCATAGCAACGGATTGTTTATGTTACAAATTTGAATTTCACTGGACCTCAGATGTACAAATTGAAAATGTTTTTCTTAACTGAAAATAAAAACCTGGTCCCATTTTTTATAACAGATCAAAACTTGCCATTGTGCATGGAATTCAGTTCCTCTACTTCAAAGCACACACATTTCTGGTTGGGGGAGGACTATCCAAATCCAAAATCTACTCATCCCATGCTGTCTCACCTTCAGTGTGAATGTTCTGGGCTCTCCTGATACTGATGTATTGTTCTGACATGAGATCAATGTTCTGGCTGAACTCTGCTGGGTATAGCTCATTCCTCCAGGCCTTGAGTGACAGCATCTGTTATCACCAAATCTACTATACACATTAAAGGTCCTATCACAATCCCTAGTTGTTGATAGGAATAGGCTGAGTTGTTGCTGTTCTTTTTCTCATACCTGCCTATTAACCCTCTCTTTTTTTCTTAGATGCTTTCCTTACCTTCTATCATGGTGGACAGAATCCTGGGGACCTGGACGTCTCCCCCTGGAGGCCATATTCAACATGGGCCACCTTTAGTGTTCATGACATAAAATCTCTAAAATTACATCAATTCCAGCCTTGGAACCTGATACACAAAGTCAAGTTTTCAGGAACTCTCCCCAAACTCATCCCTTAAGAGCCTGGCTCTTAACCAAAGTGGTTTTGGCTTGAAGACTATTTTCTCTGCAATGAACTTTGAAAATATCCTTCAATGTGAGATTTGCCTTTTCCTAGACTGTATTCACCAATTCTTGGCTAATAAACACCATTGATACAATGGAGAGAAAACAAAAACTTGGGGAGAACAAAAACATTAGACTTGATGATGTTTCAAACATATCATGTGCTTCTCATGCTACTGGAAGTGAGAAGTCATGGCTTTAAAACTGTCTGCTGCTGATGCTTTGTTAGGAAAAAGACACTTTTGGAAGTCTGTCTTGGCTGACTTGACATTTGGTATCATTTAATGAATTTGTATTTTTGAAGGCAGATCCTTAAAGGACTCTTTGTGCCCTTATTGAAACTGTAGGTGGAGTTTTCCCATCCCGGGAGCCACTTCCAAATCACCACACAGAGGCTTATATTAATTGTAAATGCTCAGCCAATACCTCAGGCTTGTTACTAGCTAAATCATATTTAAATTAACCCATTTCTGTTCATCTATGTATCACCACATGGCTCATGACTTTACCTGTCCTTTAGCATCTCTTGCTCCCTTGGAGGCTAACTGGCATCTCCCCAGACTCCACCCTTCTTCTTCCCTGTCCTTAGTTTAGTTTTTCCACCTAACCTTATCCTGTCCAGCTATTGGCCAATCAGTTTCTTTATTAGACCAATCACAGCAACATATAGTCACACAGTATAAAGGAATATTCCACAGCAGAAACTTGGGCTGTAAGTATTTAAATTATAAATTGTATTAGCTGTCATGCTGTCATTGTTGGCTATGGCTTTGCTGTCCAAGAAATGATGCCCCACAAGGATCATTAAATGAGAAACAAAACATTTGTATGTTTTGCCTATATTAATGCTACTTTATGTGAAACTAAAGCTCTTCATTAAAAGAGCCAAACACAGATGCTCATCAGAACCACAAACTGCAGTTTTGAAGAAGACATGTGGTTGTGTATGACTGAAAGAGAAGTCAGTTGATAGTTCCATGTCCTCCTTTCTAGCTCTCTTTGTTGTTAAACACTGCTTAATTTAATCCTGTCTTCATCCTGAGTTTAAATTGAATGAACTTGCCCTTTATCGTCCCAAGATCAAAGCTCAAGTTTCTAGGTCACTCTCCCCTTGACACATCTTTGGCTATTTCTCATTAAGGAAAATTCCTATTGCTCCTTCTTTGTTAATGTTGGTTCTCCACAAGCTCCCTTCTCTTTGGAGTTCATCCTTACTCCCTTTTCATCTCCCCTGAAAAGCCTTAGCAAAAAATGAGAGAAAAACAGGCCATGACTCTGCAACTGTAGACTAAGTACTCTGGGGATGATCTCTCCCCCCAAATTAGAGGACAGTTATCCTCCATCGGCCTCACTTCATATCTTCTTCTGTTTTGGGAAGATCTCACTCTCCCTTGAAGTAGTCGATCCTGAACTCTGATTTTCACATGTAAAATGACATCCCAAATGGGCTGGGTCAACAAAGCAAGGCTTATGGAAAGTTACCTGCCCAAGTTAGAGCTGATGATTTTCTGAGAAGAGAGAGTATTGTCACCGTGGCTAACACTCCATTTTCAGAAGAAGACAATCGTGTAAGGGTGAGATGCGTCCCTCCCAGCATGCTTTTTGCTTTGCCTTTCTGCAAAGAACAGAAGGTGGGGAGGCTGATAAGAGAAACGGCCTGGCAGTGCAGCAAGCTTGGGAAAATGAAAGCGAAGCTTGAGACATAAATGAGAAAACAAAATCTACTTAAAACACACACGCACACACACACATGCACGCACGCACACACGCACGCACGCACACACAAAAAGAGAGCTAAGTCTGGCTGTTCCAAAGAGGCCAATGGGCTCAATTAATGGGAAAGAAAAAAGGAAGCACACACACATGGACTCAGCAACAGGACTGAGGCTGGGCAGGTAGCACAGGAGTAGAGCACCTGACGAACGTGTTGATCCCTAGCACTGCAAGGAAAAAGCAAAGCACATACATACACACACACACAAATATATACACATACTCACAGACAAACACACAAAAACCCATACATACACATGCACACAAACATACACATATACACCCTTATTACACACAAACACACACACACAACCCTCAAAAATAGAGAAGTAAGGAAAGATTCATGTTGTGATTGGAAACATGACTTTTGTTGTACTGTTAGGATGACTGAAAGGATTGAACATCAATTGTCCAGTATCTCAGCAG
>CABHPH010160802.1:12384-29336 GCA_902168325.1 Peromyscus nudipes | reverse complement strand
CTCTCTCTGTGTGTGTGTGTGTATGTGTGTGTGTGTGTGTGTGTGTGTGTGTGTGTGTGTGTGTGTACGGGTGTAGCATACCATGACACACGTATGGGGGTAAGAGTACAATTTGCAGGAGTTTGTTCTCACCTTCTATCTTGAGTCCTGGGGATTGAACTCTGGTCATCCATCTTGGTGAGTGACAAGTGCTTTTACCCACAATGCCATCTCACCAGCCCAGTAACCTATGCAGACATAATTGAGCTAGACTATATGAAAGGGGAGTGTCTGTGCTGATACCCCCTCTATGACCTACTCAGATCTCTAAGGGATGTGTTGATAGTTTTGATGTCCCTCACATGGCTCCAACTGGGTAGGTATGTGGTATATACCACACTGAAAACCAACTTGTTACTGCATTTCTAGAGAATCATAATGATTATTTTCCCTTCTCCCAAACTACCCCTTCCCTCTCTACCTGTTCCTGGCACTAAAATCACAACACACAGCCACAGGGAATGGTAGGCTATGCATTAAGCAAATACGTCTTCTAGTGATTTTTGGCACTTTCTCGAATGATTTTTGGAGATTCAGGAAGGAGTGTTTTATCAAAGCAGAGCAGTTCATCCTTCTCAAATGCCTTTCATTGGCTATGGCATCAGGGATGACGCTTTTCTTCTCAATCAGGTATAATCTAAATTTACTAAGATGAAAGTGAACATCATGTTCACATGTAAACCACCTTTCCTAATAGTATTTTCTACTTCCTGTGAAACCTCGAACACTTTCCTAATAAATTACTGAGTATCGGATGTCTGACATAAAGAGGTCATAATGCTATCTGCTTCAAGTGGCCATTTTCCTCGTGCGTCTCCTGAAACAGAAAACACCCTGGACGTTGTGCCTCACAACCCTCTAGGGAGCAGAGACTTGCAGGTTATAGGCAAACAAGATTGTCCACGTACTGGTGTTAATTGCTAGGGCTGAGTGATGAATGTGGAAGTTCATTGCTCTGTTCTGTGTTCTTAATTAAATGAAATATATGCATGAGGATATTCATGGTGGCAGAGGATATTTGTAACAGTAAAAAGAGTAGAAACTGGAATAGTCAATAAGAGAAGAATGGCAGGGAGAGAGGGGAGGGAGGGAAGGAGGGAGGGAGGGAGAGAGAAGAAATGAGGGCATATTCAAAGGTAAGTTATCTTGTAGCCACTAAAAAAAAACTCATCATATTTTTCAATGAATATTTAATGCCCTGAAATAATGCCTACAATTTACTAAGTGTAAAATCTCAGTGGCAATCCATATGTACAGTATAATATCAATTTGTAAAATGAATTAAAATATAAATGATTGGGATAAATTCTCCAGGTTGGCTATAGTACAATTTTTATCCTAAAAATAACCAAAAATTTATCATTAAAATGATGTATACACATGCTCATTATAGAGTTTGTTATAATAAAAATCAGAAATAGTTTAGAAATTGGTCAAATGAATGTGGCATATCTAGTTAGTGGACAATAGCCATTTAAATTTGCGCTTTTGAAGAGCATTTAATTAAACTAGAAAATGGCTATAAAGTGGTGTCTGGGTCATGACTCCAAACTCTATATAGCATAGCTCATGCTTATTGGAAAGGACTCAGATGTATTTATATGGAATTTTCAATTTTTAAGTGTAGGGGCCAATAATTGAAGTTGCTGGTAATTACCTAGGATGTAACTATCCTCAGGGGATGATTAAGTCACAGATGAAAACTCACTTCCTTCCCACTGATTCAAAGTTATGTTTTAAATCATGTAAGACCAACCAAATTCTCCTTTCTGATCCAGGCTGTGAAACAAAATCTTTCCTGGTCACTGTGGCAGACAAAATCTTCCAGCCACACTCCTTACGCCCTTTCCATGGTCCTTGGTAAAAGCCTCTTGGTTTTGCTTTGGTGACCAATTCTAAATGCTTCAAATGCTCACTGCATTCTGGGATTGTTCCTGTCATGTCAGATGACTGCCCCACTTTATCTCCAATATTGACAGAAGAGTCACAAGACCAAACCATGGGACTCAACACACTCAAGTCCTCCTCTGAGCAGAACTGGGTGATGTTCTCGTGTGGACCTGTTCTTCCCCTGGCTATGTGGAATGAAGGAAAGAGACCCACATGTTCAGTGGCTGGAGGGCCATCCTTGCCATAAATTCCTCCCTGCCTTCATATTTGTCTAGTGTGGGACCTTAGGTATTCTACTTAGAAGATGCCCAAAGCTCAGTCACCATGAACAGCAGACTCTACAGCTAAGTCAGAGCCTGATTCCTGTGGCCACACCAACGTTCTCAGTATGAATGCTCATTAAGTGAGGAGTGTTTTTTCCTTAATAGGCACACCCTTCTCTAAATCACATCCACCAAATGCAGAGCTACAGGTGGGACAGTCCCAGGAATAAATTCCAAAGTCTTTCTAATTCCCCAATTGGTTTTTGGTGTTGTTTTGTTTTCTCTTTTAAATGGTTTGGTCATTTTAAGGAAAAGATTCTGCCATTGATGGTTTTAGAAAACAAAATTTGAAAAAATTACATTTTCTCCATTCTCCTATAGTGGTGGTGGTAGTGGTGGTGGTGGTGGTGGTGTGTGTGTGTGTGTGTGTGTGTGTTTATGTGTGTATGCATATTTGGGTACATGTATGTGTGTATATGTATCTATGTGTATGTGTATATGCTGGTGAGTGTGTGTATATGTTTGTATGTGTGTATATGTTTGCATGTGTGTGTGTGTGTGTGTGTGTGTGTGTGTTTGCCTCACAGCATTTTCTAGGTATGAAACTAAACTCAGTCCCCACTGATTATGACCATTCCTCCCAGGCAGTGCTTATTTGGAAACTCACCTATAGATTGTTTGAATCAACTTTCCCTCTATTGTACTGCAGAGCCAGCTGTTCTGAAATTCCCGTTACAGCCACGGATGAAGAAAATGAAATCTTTAAGAGTGGAATCACCAAATAAAATGTAGAGTCAACTTTTCACTCATAAATGTATAGGTATAGATTATTTAATGGTTTAAGCTTCTACTTTGGATAGCTGCTATTAATTATAATTTATGAGTCATTTATTTTGCTATTTTCACCCTACACTGAACACTTGCACACGTGTCAGAAATGACAAAGAGGATTTTTGTTTTCAGGCAAAAGCCAATGAAAAAAGAAAACGATTGGCTGGAATAAAGATGAATATGTCCAAGGAGAAATAGAGGAACGGTGTTTAGATAAAATACCATGGCTCTGATCCATCAACAGCTTGAGCTGCCCCTGCAAAGAGGTCACTGACTCAGAGCTCCTGATAACTTTCACTCAGGAAGGGAATAACAACCCAGTCTTCCTCCAAACTCCTCCAGCCTTCCTGCCCAACCCCCAAATCCTATAGGCCTGCAAGTGAACGCACAGACAAGTCGGTCAAATTAACTGCAGGGTCTGCACAATCGGCCAACATGAGACCAGGTCCTAGAAGATACAAAGCAGAGTGGTTGGTCCCTTGGGAGAGCTGGAATCCTGTTAGGTCCTCAGAGTCCAGCAAGTCCCAGGATTATCCTTTAGCTCTGCTCCAGAAGCTCCATGTGAAACGCCTGCTTCTGAACTGGCTCCTGCAGTTTCTAACAGTGGTCACAACAATCAAAATCTATGATATTAGGAAGTAGGGGAGAGCTTGTGTGGGTGGTGGATGGGTGGCAGTCCAGCCTCTTCACTCGGAAAAGTGGCCCGTTACTCTCCTGATGAGCTATTAGGCATATTAGTAGTAGTTCTTTCAAACATGGAAGCAAAAAAAAAACTTAAGATAAAATTTTTAACCATATATTTGACCCATCAAATGTATTTTAGGAACAGTGTTCTAAGGAAGTAATCAGCGCACAAGTACGTTGGTACAAAGATATTCACTAGGGACTGTGAGAATGGCTGACTCAGTAAAGCACCTGCACAGAAGCATAAGGACCGAGGTTTGGATCTCTGACATCAGGTAAAAGCCAGGCATGGTGGCAAACATCCATAACCCTAGCACTGAGCTTAGGGGCTGGAAAGGGGACAAATGGATGTGCGGAGCTTGCTACCCCATGCAGATTAGCCCGTTCATAAGGTCCTGCCTCAGTGAAGAGCCTGTCCTGAAAGATAAGGAAACAATCGAAAATGGCACCCAACATCAAACTCTGGCCTCCACATTTGCTCACATCCATGTGCATGGACCCTAGCATGTACACGTGCACATACACAAACACACATTCACACACACACACACACACACACACACACACACACACCACAATACACAGATTTTAATGAAGATTCATGGAAATGTTTCTAGGATGCTGGATAGACGGTTCAGAAGTTAAGGGCATGTCTTGCTCTTTTAGAGGGCCAGAGTTCAGTTCCCAGCACCCACATCTGCTGGTGGCTCACAACTGCTTGTAACTCACACAGACATACACACAAATACATAATTAAAAATGATAAAAGTAGGGACTGGAGAGATGGCTCAGCAGTTAAGAGTGCACATTGCTCTTCCAGAGGACCAGAGTTCCTTTCCCAGGAGTCATCTGACCGGTGACTCACACCTGGTACACCCAGTTACAACTGTGTGTAACTCTAGCCAATGAGGATCTGATACTGGTTGGGGGTCTTCATAGGCACTGCATTCACATTTGAAAATCCACACAGAGACCCAGACATAGACACATGCAAAAATTTAAAATAATAATAAGCAATAAAAATATATCCTTAAAAATGTTATTTATAATCCCAAAGCATAAAAGCTTATGAGACTTGATTATATCAATGATGGTAAATGCACACAATGGAATATTATCTATGTAATGTTATTGTGAAATTATATTTATTAGTGTCTAAATATCATCACATGAAATAAATGTAGCTAAAACCAAAGGAGAACAGTATGCCTTAGGTTCACATGCATACACAGAAAACATTCTAGAAAGTTCCACACTAAAGTACTAGCATTATTGTCTTGGTTAGAGTTATCATTGTTATGATGAAGTACCATGACAAAAGCACCTTGGGGAGGAAAGGGTTTATTTTTACTTATATTTCCTTATCACTGCTCATTATTGAAGAAAGTTGGGACAGAAACCCAAATAACGCAGGAACCTGGAGGAAGCAGCTGATGCCTAGTATCCCAATGGAGGGATACTGCTTACTGGCTTGCTCTCCACAGCTTACTCAGCCTGCTTTCTAATAGAATGCAGGACCACCAGCCTAGGGGTGGCCCCACCCATAATGGACTGAGCCCTCCTGCTTCATTCACTAATTAGGAAAATGTCCTACAGGCTTGCCTGCAGCCTGGTTTTATGGAGGGGTTTTTCTCAATTATTTATCTTTGGTAGAGGTAATATTAGTAAACATCACTCTCATCTTTATATCCCTCTCTGTTGACTGAACAATGCATAAAAAAAGCAAGTGAAAAAGAACCTATCTTTACCTTCTAGGACAGAAATAGATTTATATTAGAATGATAATTCGGACAGCTGACATACCATTTTCTATGTAACATCCTATTTGTGTCTGCACTGGGATGTATTACAGTCATGTGTTTAAGTTTAAACCAAGCAGTGGGAGTGCAGATATGGCATACTTTATTTTCCAACTTATTGGCTCTGGCAAGTCTGAAAATTATTCTGGCTTGAAGCAGAATAAAATCGGGCCCAACAACATTAGCATCCTATCTCCATGCTGTTGGGCTATGCTGTAATCTTTTTTACTACAATCTGGAAACCTCATGGATGAATGGTTCTATTCATCAGAGGCTCTTATTCAGGGATTAGAAATGTGTGGCAGGACTACCACCACCAGCTCCTCTCACAACCAGGGCAGACATCATTAATCACATTTTGTCCAGTGAACCCAGATGTGGCCTTAAAATCCTTTCCAACACAGCTGTCTCAGGCAGCCCCTATCCATCATTTGTTTCAACTCAAGTTGAATCTATTAGCCATATCTGCTCTGATTACTCTGGCTGGGACATTATTATTTCTTTGACTGGTTCCCAGGACCATGAAGTCAAGGAATGCAACCACTTTCTTTCACAGTCTCTCTTTCCATTTAAACGTTTAATGTATACAAGTGTCCCTCACATGAAGCTAAATTGTAGGAGCCTAACACCATGATTTAAAGGTTACCTACCTCTAGAGAGAAAATAAGGAGGCAATGATAGAAGGCGCTGGGAGAAGGGACCCATACAGCATGTTTCCTCATCTTTAAGTATAAATCTTTCTCTATACACACATATATGTATCTATAGCCCTGTTTTTATATATAACATATATACATATATAATATATATATACATATATAAAAATATAAAAAATATATACATATATAAATATATATATAAAACAGGCCTATTTGAAGGATGAAGGTCTGTGGGAGGGAAAGAGACACAAGGGTGGATAATGAAGAGGGTGCATTTAATCAAATTTAAATTATATAAAATTTAAATTGTATTAATTATTGAAAAAATTAATCAACTTAATCAATCAATAAATAAGAAAAATGTTCCCTACCTGCAGTCCTGAACTAAATAAGGAAACCAACATTTTCAAAAACCCATGAGACAGAAATTTAGACCTCATCCTGCTTTTGATAACTGCACTTACTTTCTTACTGCAAAATAATAGGATATTAGGATAGAATAATGGAATTGAAAGTACAGTCATAAATATTCACAGAAAGTAAAGTCCTAATGGAATACAGCAAACTGAAATGGAGAACTCGGAGCTGGAGGCAGAGTGGTAGATGAACGATGTTTGAGTTCCACATCCAGGACCAAACATGGTTCCTTTCAACATCCGTCTAAGGAAAAAACTTTGAAATCCCAAACAGAGGCTGTGCTACACGTGTGTGACAGTCAGGAATCAGCCTCAAATCCAAAGGAAGAACCTCACACCTGTTCTCTTGATCCTCTTTCCTTCCCTTCCACCCATAACTCTGAAAAAAAAAAGAAAGAAAGAAAGAAACTCTTTGTTACTTATTACTAAGGAAGAAAGAATGGCATAGGGAGAATTCTGTAGTGAGTGGGAGAACACTAAAATGGCAAGGCCAAGGGTTAAAACAACAGCAACAATATAAGAAAGCTCCCAGATGTGTGTTTTCAGGTGGTGAGGACCTGTAAACCGCTAGGCAGCTTGGAATAGACACATCTTAGTACAATTTTAGACACCAAGAACAAAGAGAGTGAAGGAGAGAGAGAACATATACGAGAAAGAGAACTGATTTGGCCCTAGCCTTAGAAATACGAGATGATAACAAATACTTGGGAACCTCTTCACAAACAAATTGAAAAAAAAATTTACTGTGTGTATGATATACGTGCACATGTGTGCCCGTTTGCAGTGTGACTCTGGGTGTATGCTTGTAACAGTGAGTGTGTGGCGGTTCAAAGGACAGCCTCGGGTATTGATCTTCATCTCCTTCCTTGTTTGAGACAGGGTCTCTTGGTTGTTGGCTGCTGTGTATGACAGGCCAGCTGTGCTATCAGCTTCTTGGGGTTCTCCTGTCTACACCTCCTATCTTGCTATGAGAACACTGGGACAGCAGGCAGATGCTACCACGCCTGGCCTTATGGGAAATTCTGGAGATTCACACTCAGGTCCGCAGCAAACGCTTTACCCTCTGAATCATCTTCTTGTTCCTTCTTCACATTTTTAAGGGGAAAAATATATTGAATAGTATATTGCATTCCTAGAAGCACCAATATTCAATTTGCAGGTCAATTTTAAGAGCCAGAAAAAAAAATACATTACTTTTAGAGAATTTTTTAAAAGACTGAGCCATTTGGGAAATCATTTTAGTTTGAATGAGAGCTTTTGGTTGCTTTTGAAAGAATTCTTAGCAGAATATTTGATGAAGTTTCTCAAGACTTAGATTTAAAGGAGAGAGAAGAGAAAAAGACAAACAGGAAGGAAAGGAGGAAGAGAAAAGTGGAAAGTTGGGCATGTGTTTGGATTTAGCAACTGGAGGGATGCCGTATAGCAATTACTATCCATTAATAGCTTCTATGAAGTGAACAGGTTTTAAAATAGTTTCCTCTGCTTGGAATTCGGGGTTTCATGCTCTCAGCAAATCAAGTTAAGTGTTCCATTCTTTCTCCCTCTCACCAGGAAAGACCAAGGGCAGAGAAACTCATCCCTGCAATCCTGTCTCTAGAGAAGTAAAGTTCACAGAATCCAACAAACTGAAATGGAGAACATGGATCTAGAAGCAGAGTCCAGGCTCCTGTGAGGTTTTATGAGGCTCTCATTACTTGTGGTATTAGGGAATGGGACCGGATGTTGCTCGTCCAACCTGTGGGCAGAACACTGGCTTCTTCACATCGCCATGTAAGAGCAGCTGCTGCTAAACACTTGGCCTCCCTCACCTTGGTACATAGTGTACAACTCGATCGTTCACTTGCAGTATTCTCTTGACCCTGAAATATGTAAACAGAAGGCTCTTCTGAGGGAATCCTAGGGTCACCTCATAAAATAGTCACAGTCAGCTTGGTATACAAAGAGTTCTCACACAAGGATGATCCCAGGCTCACAAACAGTCCTTTGGGGTGAGAGACATAATTTAATCCATTTTTCTAACAGAAGAATGATTTAAGATTTGAAAAATTAAATAAAACACCCAAGAACATTCAATAAGTTAGTCAGTCAGCCTGGTTCCTAAGATCTTCCTGGGTTATAAGACTCACTGCTCAGAACATGATGTTTCAAACTTGGGCAAGGCCCTCAACTGGGAACATGGGGCAGACTAGGGGGATCAGTGGTGAACATGTGAGCAGAGAAGCAGCTTTGAATGCTGGTGACCTTCAGAAAGTGGTTAATAAAGAGGACAAAAGCTGGGAAGTTGCAGAGGATGACTTGGTCTTGGCTGGGAGGGATTTGGATCAAGTTTGTTAACTACAACTTGAATACTAAGAAGAAGGTGGGCAGCTGAGGATATAGGAAAGGTGCTACCTCAGCTAAGGAGCAAGTCTCTCACCTCAGGAACAGACCCTGGTGTGTTGGAAGGTTGCTAGGAAAGGACACTGCATTTGGAATGAAGAACAGGTTAGTAGGAAAGAGGGTCAATCATAAATCATGTGATGGGTCATGCTAAGGAATTTGAGTTCTACTGTGTGAAATAAAGTTTAGGGTGTTTGTTTAAGTCTTTATTGGGATATATTATGCATGTACAATCCAATAATGCAACCGTTTCAAGTGTGCAGCTCAATGGTTTGTATAATATGAAGAGTGCAACTGTCACCATAAGCCCACGTGAGAACGTTCCTCTCCTCCCAATATCATGTTTTCTTTCCCCATTCAACTGTAATCTACACTTGCCTCTGTAAGTTTTCCCTTTCTGGAAATGTCTATAAATGGCAGCAAAAAGCATGGGGCCTCTGGCCTCTGGCTTCATTCACTTGGCATGTCTGAGGTCCAGTGGCACACATCTGTCATTCCTTTCCAGCACTAAGTAGTATCCCGAGGTGTGGACACACCATGATTTGATTATCAACTAATATGCTAATGAACATGTAGAGTGTCTCTATCATGACCAATGCTGCTTATGAGAGCTGTGGGCAAGTCTTTATGTAGAGATGTTTTCCACCATTTCTCTCAGATGGACATCAAGAAGTGGAACTGCTGAATTGTAAGGTAGTTTTATGTTCAACAATTCAGAAACTCCCAAGTTATTTCTGAAGGCAACTGTGCTATGTTACAGTCACAATGTTGGTTGTTGTCTGTCATTTATGACAGCCATCCTACTGCATATCTAACTGTGGACTTAGTCTGCATTTCCTCATAACTAATGATAATGAACACACTCTCTTGTCCTTTTCGCTAATGGAGGAGCCGTGAGCAGAAGAAAGATATGATATGGTTTATGATTTCAAATCTCATCTCTTTCTAGAGGGCAGATAAATGACAGGCAAGAGGAACTGGTTAGAGCATCATTGTGAAGCACCAGGGAGGTGATGGTCTTGTGGGTGGGTTATAACTGTGGTGGCGGAGAAGACTATCCATACATTGGGTCACAAAGTCAGCTGGTGGGTTAGATGTGGACTGGGGAGAAGAGAGACATTTAGCTGAATATCCAGGTAAGTGCTATTGCCATTTGCTGCCATGAGTAGGGCTTATTAAAGGAAAATAGGATAGTGTCATTAGGTTCCACAATCAGTGCTCATTTCAATGGTAGTATACACTTTCAGCATCTATTAGATAGACAAGACAGAAGCTGACTGTGTAATTGGATATAAAGACTCAGAAGAGCAGTCTCAGGGGAAGTGGGAATCTAAGAGTCATCATCGTCAGCTGGTATTTAAGACCTTGGGCTCCAGGGAGAGAAGGGGGGGTGGGAGTGGAGCAACACAAAACAGCATGGCGTTCTGTAAGAGCTGTTTGTGGAGATCAGAGGGGAAGTGTGATAACTAGGAAGTGGGATCGGAGTGGAGGTAGACTAAGGCAGACATCTAAAATCACATCCAGGAGATGGTGAATCCATCCCTGCAGTATGTGATGCTGAAGTCACTAGCCACATGTAGCTAAGTGAATGCTGAAAAGGGTATTGTTAAGATGAGTAACTACATATAAAATATATGCTTGGCTGTTGAAGACAGTATAAAAATATAAAATCTCAGTTTTAAAAAAATATTGGTTACTTGTTGAAATAATATTTTGTATATATACTAGATTAAATAAAACTAATAGTAAAATTAAAATTTACTGGTCTCATTATACTTCTCTGTGGGAGTCTGTTGGAGTCCAGCTCTGACCTGCTCCCACCTTTTGAAGTGTTCTTGGGTAGAAGAAAGAGGAATTAGGAAATATTAGGCAGAAAAAAAGAGATAATAAGAAAACAGAGACACAGGATAGCTTTGGGAGGGCCCTGGCTCAATACCCAGCCTCCAAGAGCATTATTTAAAAGGGCTTTTTATAATATGCCAAGGGGAGAGGCAAAAGATCTCCCCCTTGCAAGATCAAAGCACACCGTACAGCCAAGTGTAGACCCTTCCAAACACCTGGTAAACATGCCCGTGGCCAAATCATCTCCTTATGCAGCCCTGATGGGTAAAGCAAGCTCAGATTCTCTGATCCTGAGTAAGGTCTTACTAGGAAGCCTCTGTGGGCCACCACATTTTTCTAGTGTAATCATTAGAAAAATCTGACATTGAATGAGAGGCTCACCCCGTATGTCCATTAACCAGTGCTGGTACAAGCTGGTACAACGTTCTTTCAATCTCATCCTGATCTTCCAGTGGCATACTGGGGTCTCCAAGATGGGCACTTGAATCTATGAGAATTCTGTGATTATTTGCTACAAGCCAGTGTCTTCTTTCCCCATTCCACTATGATCTACACTTTCTGTAAGTTTTCTATAAATGGCAGCAAAAAGCATGGGGCCTCTGGCCTCTGGCTTCTTTCACTTGGCATGTCTGGGGTCCTGTGGCACACATCTGTCATTCCTTTCCAGCACTAATCAGTGTCCCGTTGTGTGGATACACCACGATTTACTTATCAACTAATATGCTAATGAACAGGTAATAGAGTGTCTCTATCATGACCAATGCTGCTATGAGAGATGGAAGCAGACAGAGATGATATCTATGACTTAGGAGTCCCGGTGCCTTGCACACTTTTGATGTATGTTTACACTGTGCACATAGACCTCTATTTTAGCAAAGACAGTGCCATACGGCTCATTTGTTCCTTGCTGGACCAGGAACTACCGCAAAAAGTGGGATATCGCTGCCTTGATCTTAACAAGATTTGGTGTCCTTGCTGACTTTGAAAAGGATTCAGTCAAATAAATGTCTAAATGCCTCCTTCCATCCTGTTCAATATAACTTGATTAAATGCAGAGATACTTAATTGCTTAATAAGGTCATCATGAGCTAGAAACTACTTCATTTTTTCCTCTATCATCCTTGAGATTCTTCACATGACATAAAAACGAGTTTCATAAAATTATTTTCCAATTGCAGTTATGGTGAGTTTCCCTTTTGAACTGAAGAAGTTTCTCTTTACAGATCATAAAGGTAGACTGTGCTGGTGCAATTAGGCAATGTTTTCTGACGTTTGTCCCCACTGGCAGGGATTACAGCCATTTGAAAATGGCAATCCTCTCAAAGATATAAAGTTACAGCCTTAGGTTTCCCATAACAGCTATCCGGGTGGCGTTTGCACAGACCTTCCTGCATGTTTTTATAATCACAATCAAGAACTCTCCCAAATGCTTCAGATTAAACTATAGACTCCAAGGATTTAGTTCATCCAGATCATGGAGGGGCTGGTGGATAAGCTTTGCCTAAGTGGCTTCTTGAAGCATTAAGCATTCCTTTTAAAAATATGTTACCTGATGTCTTGCCTCACTGTGAGGCCAGAGCATGCTAAACATATTGCCATCCTTGTTTGGCATCTCAGGGAGGCAGCTTGTTGTAGCAAGATACTGAAGTTGTCTAGCAACCAGGCATTCTGGTTCTGTAACGCCACTGACTTCTCCGTTGCTTTGGGTGATGATAATTAACCTCTCTGGGCTTCACCTCCCCATTTGTAAAAGAAGGCATGCAGTCCTTAAATACACTGAAGGTGCATCAGAGGGTTTATTAAAACACACACTGCCCTGCCCTGTCCCCTGAGTTCCTAACCCTTAGGTCTTAGAAGAAAATTTGAATTTCTGATCAGTTGTAAGATGATGCTGACAACTGATTTTGGGACCCCTCTGGTCATTTCTGCCACACACACCCCTTACTACTCCTTCTATGTGCTACATGGATATTTGTTTGCATGCTGGCTCATCTAATGCAGAAGTTCCCTAAAGAGCCCAGACAGCCTGATAACTCTAAAATGGGTTTTTTAAAAAGCAGAATAGTCATCAGAAATGCAGGCTTCTCTAATTTTGAGAAATGGAAACTAGATTGTTTTATTAGCATTCTGAGATTGTACATAAAAATACACCTTGCCGTTTGGAGAGGAGATAAGTCAGTATTAATTTCTGTTCTCAGTGTAGCAATTACTGCTTATCCATCTAACCATTACGTTTCAACAGAAATATAAATTTGGGAATACACGCAGCACAGACTGCTTAATCACTCTCTGCATGGACCTCTGAGACGTGAGAGGTATCCCCCTTAGGTTGCATCAGCTTTGCAGAACTGTGTTTTATTTTTATCTCTGTTGCAGTAAAAACTGAGAATCAAAAAGATGATTTTTAAAGTTCCAAGTGATAAAAATGATTCTTATTAATTAAGATATCCATAATGGGGAGCAGCCACTTAATGTGTTTGAGCAATAAACCAAGATTGCACACTCCCCACGCTTAAGACGCTGAATCTGGCACTTTGAAATGTCCTAGCCATGGCAGAAAGTTCCAGCAGAGTGAATGCTAATTGTGATTCTGCCAGAGACCTGCTAGCTATATCTGAAAACAGTCATTTGCTTGGTCTCTCTCTCCCTTGTCAATATCTGACCTAAAACAGAAGTCTACCTTGTATGCAAAATATTCATTGAGAATGTATTTAATTGTCAAGCAACACTGTTCTCCATAATACCAACTGAATGAAAGCTATATTCCCCATCAGAACCCCCTCCACCAAAATGTGGCTTCTGATGGTGTCTCAGGAAAAGTCCAGGGAGGGACAAGAGTGCTTCCAGAGGAGATGCCCAGCTGGAGACCCGTGTGCAAGCTCACTTCATCCCCAATTCCACAGTATCAAAGAAAACCAGAAACTATCAAGAAGTGCTCCTTTGAAAGACCTAAAACATAATGCCTAACGCTGGCTGGCTGCACCCCATGTTATTAAGAATGAAAGTGGATACAGCCAGCCAGGAAAGCAGTTTGGCAGGAAGTATCAAGATCACTTCCTTTAACTGAGTAATCCCCTTTCTAGGAATCCATTCCCAGGAAGTGTCACAGGCACTGACAAGAATTCGTATTCACAGAGCTACTTCAGCACTCTTGGTGATACAGAAAACTAGAAAACATAATGGACGAAGGTTAAATAAGTAACGGCTTGCCAGCGGTTCTAAATTAGTTGGGAAGAATGTCTGATGATATAGGCGAATGCTTTGTAGCGATGTTAAGTGAAAAGAAGCCAGCCAGACCACATAAAAGCCCAGGGGGCCCCTGGTTGGAATGTGCTGGCCAAGTCAGTTAAGCTGGAAACAGTGGGTTCCAGGGGTACTCTTCCCCACACTGGTCTGATTCTGTGAATGAGATTGAGAAAGCAAAAATCAACAATGCCATTTCTTCATTTCTGCTAGTCTCTGTGACAGGAAGAGTAAGTTCATCTGGAGAGGCAGGTAGTGAGCCGCAGCTGCCCTCCACACTGTCCGGCACTTCTTGTTTCTGGCCTGATGACCAAGCATCTTAGCTAGAGCTCTACAAAGACCACATTTCAGGGACAGCAGTGCTCCCAGGCTTCTCCAGGGATGCAGCTCCACTGCTCACGCTTTGTTGCTGGATGACTGTATGTGTTCTTTCTTGCTCCTGTGACAAATCACAGAGGCTGCAAACAGGATGCACTTACCCTCTTACAGCTCGAGGCCATATGCCCAAAATCATCTTTGCCAATCGACAAAACACCATCTGCAAGGCTCCTATCTCCTGGAGGCTCTGGGGGTGGGATTCATTTCCTTGTCTTTTGTCTAACATCTGGAGGCCACTCTGCATGCTCTGGCCCATGACCCTTTCTTCATGTCATTCTAATCATCACCACGTCACCTGCTACCATAGTTATGTCTCCCTCTGTCTCTCTTTGAAAGGACATTTGTGATCACCTTGGCCCATGTGAGTAAGCCAGGCCGTATAGCCACCTTTTCAGTTGACTCCTCCCTTCCCCATGCTGCCCACACAACTGGCCTTGACTTTTCTCCTACCATTACCTAATGCCCATTTCCTAGAATAAATCAAATAACATAGCAACTCTGACCCCTTCACATATATATATATCAGCTGACAGATTTCCCCCAACCAATATTGGTGCTCATTTGGAAGTAGCAGAGGGTTGCAGTGGGAATACACACCCATGAAATCTGTGAGTGCATCCAAAGGGGGTGAAGCAAGAGCAAGATTTACAGATAAAGCTGAGGAGGATGACATCAGCTATCTCAAAGCCATGAGTAGTGTCAGTCTGAGGTAAGTCAGATGTGGGCAGATATCCTTGTCAACACACTTTCTGATAAGGTTACGGTGCCCTTTGAGCAAGGTTGAGGTTTGAGAAGAATCTTTGGGACAGTTTCTATTAGGTGCCCATCTGTGTGGCCCTGTTTTATAACCACTCAGCCTATTTACTGATGGGGTTTTTATTGTTGTTTGTTTGTTTGTTTGTTTGCTGGCATTGATACGAGTGACTCTATTTTGATTCTGACAACTTCCACATTTCTTTTCAAAAGCATACATATCAGTGATATATCAAAATTATGTTGATACATGTGCGAAGCACTGAAAGTCTTGTATCAGTCTGTTATTAGTACTAACCGCTCGGCCACAGAAATGCATCGTAGAGAGGAAGAGGTAAAGGAACAGGAAAGATGGGGCCTTGAAGGAGTAAGTCATGAAAGAGAGAATTTGGAGCATCCAAAAAGAGATAACTCAGCCAGCCAGGAGACAAGACGATGTAACAGAAAGAACAGAAAAGGCAGTGCATGGCCGCTGCTGAGCCTGGAGGCTTGGTGGTAGAGACAGATAATTACTTTTTTTTTTTTTTGTGGATTTAGGTTTCACTGTGAGCTGGAAATGAGTTCACATGTTCAAATGTGGGAGAATTGGCTAGGCCTGACATCTGGGGAGAAAGAAGAGCCCTTGGGACACTCCTTACAAAGAATGGGTGAGAGCTGGAGGGCCAGGGGAGACTTACTGGTAAGATCCAGCTCAGAGGGATGAGAGGGGGCAGCAGCCATCTGCCTGCGCCTACTGTCCTTGCTAAGTATCTTCAAGAGCTCGGGTGCCAGAGAAAGAGAGAGGGCAATTAGTATTCGAGCATGCAGAAGGTAAGAAAGAGAGATATTTGTGCAAGGAAGTTTAGGAAGTCAAGGGCAATATCTCTCCAGGTTTGTTCCCTGTTCCTCCATGCTTGGAAGGAAGAAACAGGGGTCAGGGTGTTAGTGGTAGCATATATAAGACCCTGAGTTGCAGTCTCTGAAAGGTTATCCGTGCTTCAATAGGTTATTCTACAGCCATATTCACTAAGTGGATTCAGTGGGTTTGAAAAATAAGGGCATATATGAAGTTGAAAGGGAAAGGTGGTGGGTGGTTGGCGAGAAAATGGAGGGGAGGATAAAAGAGGAGATTTGATCACAGTGCATTACATGCATGTATAAAATTCTCAGACAATAAAAAAAAAGCCAGACTTGGTTGTGTATGCCTGTAATTTCAGTGTAAGCGGAAACAAGAAGTCACAAATGTGTTCAAGGTAGGCCGGATGTGGGATATATAATGAGAATCCCTCTGAAGAGAAGAAAGAAGAGAAGAGAAAAAGGGAAAGTTAAGCCAAATCCAGGGAGTTGAAGTGACTTGTCCCAAGGCACAGACCTGTAGGCAGACTTTTCTTTTCCACCCACCAGTTCTCAAATAACCGACACAGAGACTCAATATTAATTATAAATGCTTGACCAATAGCTCAGGCTTGTTACTAGCTAACTCTTACATTTAAATTAACACATATTTCTTATCTGTGTTTTGCCATGTGGCTTGGTACCGTTTCTCAGTACAGCATGCCCATCTTGCTCCTCTCTGCATCTGCTCACAACTCCTGACTCTGCCCTTCTTCCAGCATCCTCCTACTCTGGCTCTCCTGCCCAATCTCTTCCTGCCTAGCTACAGGCCAGTTAGTTCTTTATTAACCAATGAGAGTAATACATATTCACAGTGTACAGAAGGATTATTCCACAGCACAGACCTGGTAGAGTGGTGTGTGTGTGTGTGTGTGTGTGTGTGTGTGTGTGTGTGTGTGTGTG
>CABHPH010160802.1:1896-12374 GCA_902168325.1 Peromyscus nudipes | reverse complement strand
GTGTGTGTGTGTGTGTGTGTGTGTGTGTGTGTGTGTGTGTGTGTGTGTGAATCAACTAAGCCCAGGTCTTATGATTGGGGAACAGTACTATTCTGCAGTAGCCGAATATGGGGCTGCTCAAAGCATGGTCTCCTCAACAAGCCAGAGCCATTGGGGTTCTGAAGGAGGGGGGCTGCTGTTAAAATGCTGATTCCTAGGTTGTGGCTCTGTTCTCTTGACTCATAAATACAGGATAGGTGAGCCAGGAACTTAACCAGCAGCTCCTAGGATACTGAAGCTCAGTAAGGTTTAGAAGTAGAGTAGGTGGCATCCTTGTCTTGAGAATGGAATATAACAGTGCAGAAGTGCCTCAAGGGAGAGACAGACACAGCTCAATGTTGAGAGAAAAATCTGAAATTCTGCAGAAGAGGATGGATAAGATGGCTTGGCTGTGATACCAGATGATGAGTTAGTTTGCATTATGTGTAGGAGGAGGCTGGTGGTAAAAACAGGCCGGAGTCTATTGACTGGCTGCTCCAAAAATCCATCTTTGCATTATTCCCAGGTCTGGCTGTCTGCTGCTGCCTCCTTCATGGCCTTGTAGATTCCAGCAGCTTGCTGACCAGAGTCTCAAACTCTCACTTTCTTCCCACTCACAGTAACTGGTGACTGGTGTGTCCCACCATGTCATACTCAGCTGTGGGAGATCATTACCCAGGATTTGAAGAAGGAGGAAGTTGAGGAAGAGATGCACCTGTCAATGGGAAGGATGATGAGGAAAATGGGGAGCAGGGGGCAGACAGTGAGGTAGATGAAGAAGAGGGAGAAGTGCTGTGGATATCACTCTGTATCAATAAAGCACTGATTGGCCGGTAGCCAGACAGGAAGTATAGGCGGGACTAACAGAGGAGAGAAGGGAGAAAACAGGAAGGTGAAAGGAGAGAGACTGGCTGGAGCTGCGGAGAGGAGAAGAAAGATGTAAAGTACCGGTAAGCCACAAGCCATGTGGCAAAGTAGAGATTAATAGAAATGGGCTAAATATAAGAATAAGAGCTAGACAATGATAGGCCTGAGCTAATGGCCAAGCAGTTTAAATAATGTAAGCGTCTGTGTGTTTATTTTATAAGTGGGCTCGGAGACTGGCGGGACTTGGGAGCTGGAGACTGGCAGGACTTGGGGGCTGGAGAGAAATTCTCCAGCAACAGAGAAGTTGGAGAGGAAGAGGATGGAGATGAAGATGAGACCGAGACAGCTGAGGATGATGAGCATGATGGTGCGGCCACAGAGAAGCAGAGGCCCCACGAGGGTGAGTCCACAGCAGCAGAGGAGAGGCTAAAGTCAACGCTGCCAAGACCTGTCACTCTACTTCCTGTTGCAGAATCTAAACGTGGTCACCTTCAAGCAGAGGGACAGGCCACAAGGCCAGAACGGGCAGTGCCACCACAGATGGCACGCACTCTCTGCCACGCCACTAAAACCACGATGTGAATGTGACACAGGAAGGAGAGGAGAAGCCAGACTTCCAAGGCCCTGCTTTATTTGTCTTAAAAGCACTTCAAAAGGAAAACTTGTACTTTTTATTTGTATCTTATAGTTTTGTACATATTGTTAGGTCTTGGTTATTTTTAATGATGATGGGTAGCCAAACCATACTTCAAGGATTTCTCTGTCCCACTCTGACTTTGCTTATGGTGTGACCATGTTTATTACAATCTCACAGGAGAAAAAGACCTTGCCCCCCCGCAAAAAAACTCAATAGCAAAAACAAAACAATCTTATATCAGGCAGTGTGTGTGTGTATGTGTGTGTGTGTGTGTGTGTGTGTGTGTGTACTAGGTGTAATATATATAAAATGTGTGAGATGGTTTAAAAGGCCAAAGATAACAGGATTCTTTCTTTCTGTCCACAAGGTTGCTGTGTATTTACTTATTAGCCTGACTGATGTATTATGAAACAATGTCCAATAATAAACTAGAATTTTATTTTGCTGAGTTGTTCTACCAAGAAGAAGAACAACAACAAAACAAAACAAAAAAAAACCCAACAAGCTAGACCCGGGGAAGAGCAACTGGAAACAGCTCCCACCCTTCGGCCACAGCACATTGTCTTCTTTTGTTGAAGGAGGTCGTAGTCCACACATCCTGCTTCTGAGAATTTACTGAGGTTCAGTATGCACTCAGATTTCCTACTGATGAGACAGCAAAAGCCAATAGCACTCCTAGACAACTTGGGTCTCTCACTCCAGAGTGGGGTGACAATAGACAGAGGACAATAGACAGAGCTCCTTGACTCTAATACTGCCAATCCTAGGTGTGGGCTGCTCCCAGCTGGCAAGGGACCTGTTCTAAAGGATGACAGGGCCAGAACCCCACATCAGTTGATAGACAAGTCCGTATATCCCCTTGGAATAGAAAGTCTCAAAGAATTTGCCCCATAAGACTTCTAAGTTAGAAGTTACTCTACACTGTGGAGATTTGAAGGGAAAGTCTGTCTTGTCCCTACATCATTTTGTATTTGGACTTTTTCATAGTTCTCTTTCCTGTTGCTATGATAAGATACCCTGACAAAAACAACTTATGTGAGAAGAGGTTTATGTTAGTTCACAATTCCAGGTTGCAGACTGTCATAGCCGGAGGGTCACAGCGGCAGGAGCCTGAGGGAACAGTCATATTCCATTCACAGTCGAGAGCAGAGAGCAAGGAACTGTTGTATGATGTTAGAGCTCAATGAGTTAATGATACATCAATGCCAGTCATCAGTTCATCCTCTCATTTTCATTCAGCTCAGGGTCCAGCCATAAAAACAGTACTGCTCACATGCAAGGCGGGTCTTCCCACCTCAGTTAGCCCAAATTAAGGAAATCCCCCACGAACAAGCTCACAGGCCAATCTAATCTAGACAGTCCCTCACTGAGTTGCCTTTCCCAGGTGGTTTTATAGTGTGTCAAGCTGACAATCAAAACTAAATGTCCACAATCATATTTGCCTAAAAGTAATTATTGGGTTAAGGATAGATCAGGGCAGTAGAACTTTGACCTACTCTGTGTGAGGCCTTGAGTTCAATCAATATCCAGTACCATATATACCAAAAAAATCATTTGCTCATAAAAGTCAACTTAGATTCATGCAAGGCTGATAGTCAAGGAAAGGGGGTTTTTACCTCTTCCTCATCCCTCTGTTGTCCAGTCACCAAATCCCATCTAATCAACTATCTGTCTAATGAACCATCCCTCCCTTCCCCAACCCTCCATCACTCTCGTCTAAGCCCGTGCGACCATGTTCTCAGCCCTGGTTCCATCAGTCTTCCCCTGCTCTTCCTGCCTCCAGCCTTGTCTGTTCATTTCATCCCCTGGAAATCTAATCTTGTCTTGTTCCCGTTCAAAGACCAATATTATCTCATCTTCTTTCATGCCTTCCAGACAATATCTAGGCTGCTCACTCAGGAGATGAGGTTCTCCACAGTCACCCCCAGCCACCCCCTCCTCCCGCTTCACCCCTTTCCCTTCCAGCCCCACCCCTTTCATATGCACAACGTCCTGCACCTCTGCCTTTTGTCTCCCTGCCTTTGTACAGCCTGTTTCAGCTCTTCTTCCCACTTCTCTGGCTTGCAGCCAGCATCAGCTCTGTTAAGATCTTTGTAGGGAATATTTCCTAAACATCCCCTAGGATATTTCATACTTTAAGGGCTAATGAAATAGAATAACAGGATGCTCCCTTGGCAAACATAGTACAGTATTTCCCAGTTTCTTAATACAGAGACACGAACATCTTAGGGTATAATCAACTTTCTGAAGCATTATACTATCTAGCAAAATGTCGTATGCTTTCAACCTTCCTGGATTAAGTAGCCTTTCTCTGATCCCATAGCGCCTTCATCTTTGGCCTGCATACTGCTAGCAAAGCCATGATCACATGTTTCCATAACTCTCTGACTCTCTCATCAGATTGCAGACTCCTTGGAGACTGGGATCCTGTCATAAGTCTTTGCATCTTCTGCCTTGGCATCTTCCTGCATCCTCTGCTGACTGTAACCTATTGGACAATGGGTGACTAAAGAACAACGCCTCTGAGCCCCTCCCAATCCGTGTGTTTAAGTAGTGCTGCAGAACTGCAGTGGACTCCTCATTCTGAGCAATGACAAAACTCTTGCACTTAGACATCCGAGCAGGAAATGACTCTTTGGTGTCAAAGGTCTTTAAAAGACCCCGCCCAAAGCCACGGGACTAAGAAGAAAATTTCACAGAAAGAGCACTTGGAGAACTCTCATAAACAAGACATGGAGCAGTCCTCCAGGGTACGGGAACAAAGCTTCACTCTCTAGAGTTCCGGAGCAGGGCCCCCACAGCAGCAAGGGGAAATCCCCAAACACACCATAGGAGCAGGCGCTACATCGATGCTCAGTAGCATGGAAGAAAAGAGGCAGTGTGACCAGAACTTTTCTCTTAGTTACAACAAACCATTCTCTCATAAGAAGAAATAAAGGCATAATGTGGAGTCTTCATCATTTGTTTACTACAGAATGGGTCAAAGAATCTGCATTTCTCACCTATGTTGATTCAGTTATCCTCAGCAAAGCCCTGTGTAAATGAACCTCTGGGGACTGAAGAGATGGCTCAGCAGTTAAGAGCACTGACTGCTCTTCCAGAGAACCCAGGTTCAATTCCCAGCACCTACATGGCAGCTCATAGCTGCCTGTAACTCCAGTTCCAGGGGACCTGATATCCTCACACAGACATACATGCAAGCAAAACGCCAATGCACGTGAAATAAAATAAATAAATTTTTAAAAAGGAGCCTCTGATTAGGGAGGGACTGGGGAGACAGCTCAGCAAGTAAAGTGTTTGCTGTGCAAGGACGAGGCCCTCACTTTAGATGGCCAGCACCCGTACGAAAAGCCAGGCATGACAGTTGTGCATGCCTGCAATCTCAGTCCTGGGAGACAGAGGCAGGAGGATCCCTCGGACTTACGGGCCAGAAAATCTAGCCAAATCAGCCAACTCTAGATTCAGTGAGAGACCCTGAAATGGACAAGATATTGAGAAAGACATCCAATGTCAACTTCTGGTGTGTGTCACACACACACACCATGCAAGATTAGGGAGAAGGACAAAGACAGAGGGACAGAGACAGAGAAAAAGAACCTCTGTTCATCATTCTCATGGACATAGGTTCCACTAGGTGACAAGAATTAAGATTCTAGTGCTGTGGATATCTGCATGCTGTGAATGTGTTGCTCTTATTGGTTAATAAATAAAGTGCCGATTGGCCTGTAGCCAGGCAGGAAGTATAGGTGGGACAAAGAGAGAGAATTCTGGGAATGGGAAGGTTGAATGAGGAGATGCCAGCCTGCCATCCAGGGAGCAGCATGTAACAGGCACACAGGTAAAGCCACGGAACACGTGGCAACATAGAGATTAACAGAAATGGGCTGAGTTTAAGTGTAAGAGCTAGTCAGTGGTAGGCCTGAGCTAATGGCTGAGAAGTTTTAAATAATGTTAGCCTGTGTGTGTTTATTTGGGTCTGAGTGGCTGCAGGGCCAGCAGGTGAGAGAGATTTGTCTTGACCACAGGCCAGGCAGGACTGGAGAAAACTCCAGCTACATTCTAGTCTTCTGCATAGACAAAACCTGGTGACTAGTTCTCTACCCACAAAGGCCACCCCGTGTATCCTTCTCACCCCATGTCCTTAGCAGGCTGGATCTTATTATTAGGGCTTAGTTCAAACTTCGTACACAACATGCACACACAACTGATGCTCAAGGCTTGTTGACTAAAAGAATGAATGAATAATTGACATGCACGTGGTACCTGCCAACACCTCAGGTTGTACATCTTAACATTTTATACCTATACCACCCTCTCCAGAACAAGCATAAATCTTGTAAATGGATTTCATGTATTTCCACTCAGTTATATTAACAGCCAGATGTAGCTCTAATGCCAAACACTGTATTTTCTTCCACCATTAATCTTTTCCCAGCTTGTGAGCCTGAAAAGTCATAATGATGAGGGTTGTCATAATGAACCAAACAGTAATTGTAATAAGAAAACCGAGGAAGAAAATTGAAAAGGAAAATGTCTCTCCCACAGCACCACAGACAAATGACCCTATTCTCTCCTGATTTCAAATCCACATGGTTATATTTGTTCTTGTCAAGATCATTAGGTACCAAAAGACCATTTGACATTGGACAGAATGATATTTTTAATAGGAGTAATGGATTGACGTTAAAAGAGCATACCTCTTCCTTCTGTAGACTCCCATCTAGCCTGCTCAACCTTAAGAGTTAAAAATGCATTGAAAATACTTTATATAAGATTTCGATGAGTGAGACACACAAGTAGGTAGCCTGTCTCAGCCAATTTTCTTAAACCGAGATAAGCAATTACTTCTAATAAAGCAATCAAGGGCTTGAATGAGAGCAGGTTTAGTGCTCACAGAGTAAAATATTAATTGTGGGGTTTAAGGCTCCCTCCGCAGCTCTTTTCTCCTCTTAAAAGAAGAAGGGGAGAAAAAGATGTTTTCAAAGTCATTCTCAGTCACGTTGATAAGTTACATCTTTCTGTCATACTGAAGCATTTAACGTACAATGGAAATTACTAGAGAATGTAGAGACATTTATAAGGCAGCTAAATCATCCCGACACCCTCTAGGTCCTGATAGATTTAGTAATGAGTTCTACAATGAGATCCCAGACAAATGAAGTAATTAAGTGCTTGATCCACAGGAAAAAAAGAATGGCCTCTTTCTAAAGCATCAACAACTTAGCTTGGCATGATTGCTCTTAAGCATTCCTGCTACTTAGCAATGGAGTGGTAAGGCAGTGTTGCTTAAGACAGACTGATCTGAACTTCAGAGCATCTCTTCCCCCACTGCCCATGACCTTGCCCTGGTGTTCAGCCTTCTTTCAGGTAAGTTAATATTAAAAGGCCTGATCTTGCCCCACTCTTTAGACTTTGTTTTACAAGAGTGAAACAGGAATCCATTTGTTTGTTAGCTTGTGTATTTATTTTAATAGGTTCCCATTCTGTAGTCTAGGCTAACCTGGAACTCACTATGGAGCTCAGGTTGGCCTAGTACTCCTGGCAATCCTCCTGAGTGCTGGAATTTCAGGCATGAGCCACCACACCTTGCTTATTCATGCTTACAATAGAGAAAATATTTCTACTCCAATCTCTATTTTTCCTAACTTCCTTTTTCATGATTATTTTACATTTGGCCCAATTCTTAGGCAAAAATCTGACACCAGAGAGGCACTGGTTTCAGACTACAATTTTACAGTCCTATCTGCACACTGTTAAATTCTAGAACCTCCCAATATCTAGCTCCCATCCCATGTCAGAGACCCGGGAGGATGGAGCATCTGTCCCTAAGGTTCTCAAAGGATGCACACAGCACTCAGAATCTTAGGAGAGTAGATTCAAGTTGGTGGACTATGCTTGAAGGTTTCAAAAATCTGTATATTTAAAAAAAAATTCTGTAGCCTTGCCAAGTCCAGCACTGGGCTGTCGATGGGAGTCCCTGGTCAACTATGAATAGCTTCTTCAACTGTGAGTCACAATCCTATGGGGTCACCTAACTGAATGTGAATGTTGTGAGAAATTGGGCAATGGTAAAAGGTTTCTGAACATACAGCAACTAAAATGCAATTCAGAATCGAACACACAGAGAATTTTCATTTTGTTCCAACCTTCACTGTGTTGGAGTCACCTCCCCAGTCCCAGAATGTTTCATTTCAGAAGTTACTGCTTGACTGTCCAATATGAAGGGGGAAGATAGAGGAGTCCCAACTCATAGCTAGGGCACAAATAATAGTTGATGGCTGCTGAGCTAGGGAAGAGTCAGCCCTCTTGAGTCATGTGGTCCTTTGCTGATTGATCATGGTTTCAGATGGGTGGCCCTTCACTCATGCATATATGAGCAGTACTATTTGGCCTCAGTAAATACATACACACTCATGCACGCGCACGCACGCGTGCGTGCACACACACACACACACACACACACACACACACATACACACACACATATTTAAAAGTTGCTGTTGCCGGGTGTTGGTGGTGCACGCCTTTAATCCCAGCACTCAGGAGGCAGAGACAGGCGGATCACTGTGAGTTCGAGGCCAGCCTGGGCTACCAAGTGAGTTCCAAGAAAGGCACAAAGCTACACAGAGAAACCCTGTCTCGAAAAACAAAAAACAAAAAACAAAAACAAAAAACAAAAAAAAAAACTAAGCAAAAGTTGCTGTTTAAGTTGATGGCTTGAGTTTCAATTTTTAAAAGATCACTAAGTAAATTTTGGCTTGATTTATGACAGAGATTCCAACCATTTCTGAAATGACCTCAACGAACTTCTCTCATCATAATTATGTAAAATATCACCCTCAGAATTGATAATTATAAAACCAAAATATCAACCAACTCTGAAAACCAGTGAAGAAGCTCTGTGTCCTGTAGTATAAAATATTCAGCCAAGATTTAATTCTCTATGAAGAGATAAGAAAGGGTAGCCAGCTCATTACCACGCAACTTTGTTCTCATCTTTCATAAATGGCAAACTTGGGTATAAAAGAATTATTTAAAAAAACAAATTTCTTTATGATTTATTATCAGCAAATGTTCTATATCTGCTTTACATACTGACATACCCAGGGTCACGTAAATATTTCTCAGGGATTTAAGTGGCTCTGACCTGTGGTATAAAAGACTGTGAAGGATGACTTACATTTGAGGAGATTATCTACAGAAAAAAAAATATAATTTCATTTAAAAGACCTTTCAGATTTATACACAATGCTGACTTAAAGGCCCTCAGAGACCTACTAAAGAGGGGCAGATCAAATAAAAATGACAGCACTGCTATGTACTCACAACTTCCACTACCTACCCTCCTCATTAGTTGCTTTCTCTAGAGAGAGATCTCACTGATTTAAAACTACATTCTACACAAACTGAGGGCGATACCCATTCCACGGCCATATCACTCGTGGCTACTCTACCCACGTGTCATGACTGACACTACAGAACCTCAGGCTTCAAGGACTAGCGATGGCGCAAATGACCAGGAGCAGGTCAGCCAGAGGTGACATGGAGACCGGTCTCCTGGATGATGCCCTCAGGGACTTCCTGCTTCACTGATGTGGCACAGCAATGGGCCAGGTACCTAGTAGACACACGTTTGTAGGTCAGGGTGGCGGGTACGCCTATATTCTGTGGTCAGATTGTTAACCAGAAACTTTGGAGAGTCCCTTCATGGTTGCCAGATGACACTGGGGCAATTTGGGTCCCTTCTTCAGGTTCTCAGTCTCAACC
This sequence comes from Peromyscus nudipes, assembly GCA_902168325.1. Classification (NCBI taxonomy): domain Eukaryota; kingdom Metazoa; phylum Chordata; class Mammalia; order Rodentia; family Cricetidae; genus Peromyscus; species Peromyscus nudipes. Next base: position 3,085 of record CABHPH010160802.1, on the reverse strand, counting down.
ATAAAATAATTTAAGAATGGACAGAAGTTTAAGGACAATTTTTATCAGTGTTCAAAAAAAGAAACATCCCAGAGAAGGAAAGCTGTACATCGCAGCAGCTGCTCAAAGAAGAGAATGGAGAAGGGGAGGGCAAACGCTCGCTAAGCTGCCATGGAGGTTGCCACATGACGTCAGTAGGGTGGAGAGAGGTACTTCAGAGAAAGAATGAAGCCCGAAGGGTTAAGAAAGGCAAGCTTAGGAAAAGTATAGGAGAAAATGAAAAGTTACACTTTTCTGAATAACTGGGCAGACTTCAAAAGCATCATAGTCACGTTCTTAAGAGACTGCACTAGGGAGTGAGAATTCTGGGGATGAAAAGTACAGTATATCATTGACGGGATAATTACTCTGCCTGTCTCTTAAGCATGACTTACAGTGAGTCCACCTTCCTAGGGATGGCCCTGCCTTCTTGCGGAGAAGGGACTTGGTCCCTTAGCCACATCATTGACTTTGCCCAACTGGAAGGTTAGGTCTCCACCCAGGCCACAGATTTCATCTTCTTGACTACAAGGAAATTGTTTTCCTTCATGGAGCCTTTACTGCCTCTGGGATACATTGTATCTGTACTTCAGGGCTCTGAGAAGAGGCACTATCATCCGGGCCAGCTTCATCCTTGACCCGGTCTGTTTCCAGAGTGTTTGCTATGTTAGACTGCGTCCCGAACCTGGTACCCAGAAATTAGCACGACTTTCTCCACATTTCACCACGTTGTTTATCTTAAATATAAGCGCTTTGAGGGTGGGGCCTTTGTTTTCAAGTTCTGTGCGAGCATTAAAGAATCAAATGCTTCGGGGAGGGAAGAATGGAGATGGAGGAAGAGTAGGAGAGAGAGGAAGGGTTAGAGGAGGCAAAGACAAAAGAAGAAGTTGTCTGGCAGCCTTATCTCTCTTCCTCTACTGATGATTCCTGGTGTTTACTTTAAATTTTCTACTTTTGCCATTTACCAAGACTTTTGACTAAGATTTTATTTGTAATAAAAATGCCCAGAATTAAGTCCATTTGTACAGACTTTCTAAAAAAAAATTGTTTTTGTTTTCACAAACTTGATACTTAAAAGCCTTAAATAGGCATATATTTTAAGGTAGAAATTCTATTTCTGTGGAATTGTCCTAAGGAAATAAATACGTATTTATACAGAGCCAAAAAAAAT
>CABHPH010160801.1:21750-38727 GCA_902168325.1 Peromyscus nudipes | reverse complement strand
GGGGGGGGGGGGGAAAGGGTTAATGTTGACAGGAATGGGGTGAGTGTATCGTGCCTCACCCCTTCGTGAATACACACCCTTCAGCCACTTAGAGCAAAGCAGGACTGCTTGTGTCTAGCAGATAATTTGGCAGCGAAAGCTAATTAAAACAAAAATCTTTCCAAGCTGCGACTGATGGCCAATCTTGGTCGTCAGCATACCTGGGAAGGGGAACCTCAGCTGAGGAACTGCCTCCATCAGATTGGCTTGTGGGCCTGTCTGTGGGGCATTTTCTTGATTGCTAATTGATGTAGGAGGGCTCAACCCACTGTGGGCGGTAACCATCCCTAGGCAGGTGGGTCCAAGACAGGTGCCTGAACGTAAGCTTGGAAGCAAGTCAGTAAGCAACATTCCTACCTGGTCTCCCCTTCAACTCCTGCCTCAAGCTCCGGCCCTGGCTTCCCTCAAGGATGGACTGGAACCTGTAAGTGACGGTAAACACGTTCCTTTCCAGATTGCTTTTGGTCATGGTGTTTATCACAGCAACAGAAAGCCAACTAGCATGTGTATTTTGGTGATTTTTTTTTTTTTAAAAAGGTTGTGCTTGGGTTATTTTTTCTAATTAGTATATAAAAGCATTGAATTAGTCTCTGATTTTTTTCCCCCTTTAAAGTTTTAAGAAACTGGGCTTTCCCCCTTCCTTTCTAAATGAGGAATTAAAAGCCACACTAGGTGACTAGCCCGCTACAGAAGCCCTGTAGGCAGAGCCATTTCGTTCCTCTTGACTTCTCTGCTGGGTTCCCGTTGCCAATGTCATTATTTTGTGGCCCTGTGCCCAATTTATTCTAAGTAAGTTCTCCAGGGGAAGTGAGTCAGAAGGAACGGACTGGGTGAGCTCCTCTGTTTGCAGACTCCTCTTGGTATTGTGTAACCCCACATGGCTTTGTTAATGGATGCACCATGACTTGTCTGCCTAGTTTCTCAATCTGGTTGGGATGACAAGGCCTGCTTATGGGGAGCTTGAATTTGAAAACCATATGGTATGTGTGAGATATCAATGCCGAAGAAGAGAGGGAGGCAAGTGGTGGCCCTTTTTGGTAACCCTCTGTTTGACATGAGCCAGGGTTGGGGCTCTGAATGCTGGCTCAGGGTGGGTCCGGGGAGCAACTGCATCCGAGTGTACCCTGAAGGGCAGAGGGAGCGGGACCTGATGATGGGAGGAAGGTGGTCCTTGAGACTTCGCCAGCTTTGTCCTTACGGATGATTGTACTTTTGCTGGTCTGGACATTGAAAAGTGGAACTGGAATGCTGTTATATTTGACCGTCTGATTTGATCTGAGATTGCAGAGGGACACTCCAATCCCTCTGGGCTCATCCTGGTCTCAGTGGCTCTAGGGTTGTCTAGGCTCAGTGTTAGGGCTGTCCCCAAAGCAGAAGCAGATGGTGAACTGCTCCTTTCCATGTATTCATTCATCTCTTCACTCATTCACGCAGTAGCTGTCGAACATTAACTATGCTAAGGTTGGGCATATCAGTAACTGGAGCCTGCTCCAAGTACTCCGGCAGCCAGACAGCCAGACGCTGGAAACGCTTGTACCCAGTACAGCAGCAAATAGATCTCAACTTGTTATGCTTACATGTTCCCTTTCCATTTTACCAGAACTGTGACTCTTGGTTTGGGAGAAACTTGCCTGTGGATAATTGATTCATTGTCTATCAGAATCACCTGTGTGGCCGATACAGCGTAAGTCAGTAGGTTGTGGGAGAACCCTAGAATTTGTACTCCAGAAGTTCTGAGTTACTACTGATATTGCCAGTCAAGGATTGTACTTTCAGAGCAGCTGGTGGGAGATGGTGGTGCACGCCTTTCATCCCAGCACCCAGGAAGCAGAGGCAGGTGGATCTCTTGTGAGTTTGAAGCCAGCCTAGTCTACAGAGTGAGGTCCAGGACAGCCAGGGCTACACAGAGAAACCATTTTGGTATTTTATTTGTATTTTGGAGATGGCAGCATTTCTTACTCACCTCCCCCTTTTCCCATCTTCCTCCTCCTCCTTTTCTTCCTTCCTCTTCCTCCTTCTCCTCTTCCTCCTTTTCCTCCTTCCTCTTCTCCTCCTTCCTCTTCCTCCTCCTTCCCTCCCCCTCCCACCCTCTTCCCCCACCCCCCTCAGAGGTGGGGAGGGCCTCTTTAAGCATCCAAATTCTTGAAAAAGGCTTTCTATCAAAAAGCAGCATTTTTTTAAAAAGTGCAAAATCCTTTAGCAAGCTTGAGAATAAGAGTATATTGGAAACAGCCAGTAGAGGGCGCTAGAAAAACCACCCAGCTCCCCAGCTGTGGCTTCTGTCTTTCCAGGCACAGTGGGTGCCACTTGGCTTTCCGGGACAGCAGAAACCCGAGCTGTAGCGCAGTTACTTTAAAATGACCGATTTTAGCGTTTCCAGTGGGAGATTTCTCGACCACTCTTGTAGAGACAGATATTCGTGCAGCTGGCCCAGGAAATGAGTAAGAGACAGGACTGTCATTTCCGCTCAACTTCAGTGTCTGTGTGGGAGCGTTTTTGCCTACACGTGTACATTGTGCACCCCATTCATTCCTGGTGCCTTCAGAGGTGAGAAGAGGGTGTCAGATCTCCAGGAACTGGAGTCCCAGATGGCTGGGAACCGCCTCGTGGGTGCTGGGAACCAAACCTGGGTGCTCTTAAATGCTGAGCCACCTCCCCAGCCCCAATGTCTCACCCAGTGTCCTCTATTGTTATTACTTTTTTTTTTTTGGAGACAGGGTCTCACTATGTAGCCCTGGTTGGCCTGGAGCTCGCTCTTTAGACCAGACTGGCCTGGGTCCATCCTCCTTTGCCTCCGAGTGTGCTGGGGTTAAAGGAATGTGCCACCACACCCAGAATTTTAACCAAGATACTGTTTCCTGAGCTGGTGACTGTGCAGCTAACCTCTACTGACTCAGAGCCGGCTGTGATACTGTGATCGCCCGCTTCATCCCTTAGACAGTTTATTTTGAGACTCACATCCTTCCTCAAGTTTTCAGATGTGAGGCTTTACCTTCTACTGGTTTACCTCTTACAAAGTTAGATGCTTTAGGCCATCAGCCTGTGGTGGCCACATCAGGAAGAGACACTGAGAGGAAGTTAGGTCACAGGGCAAGCTCTTGAAGGGGATATCCCTGGCCTTTCTCTCTGCTTTGTATGGCCGCAAAGTGAGAGACAGCTTTCATGTTCTGGCCCCAAAGCAACGGAACCAGCCCACCGTGGACCGAAATCTCTGAAATTATGAACCCAAATAAGTATTTCTTCCTCAGAAAAGTGACTGGAGCACTTGGCTTGTGGCGCTTAGGACAAACAGAGAGCATGTCTTCATGTGGGAGGGCGGGAATCCAATCACTTCTTGAGTTTATATTGAAAATTGACATCTTTCCCACTATTTGTGAGCACAAAGTTTTCTGCTGTGATTGCAGGGTTCATTGAAACCCCGCAAGGGGCCTTCAGGATCAAAACCCCATTGTGGGAGACGCTCTTGGGTGGCTGCTGAGGCACTGGAGGAGGTCTTGAACTTTCTCTGCTGCATCCACACTCAGGGTGTTTTCAGCTCAGCGCCCCCTCCCTAAACCCACCTCAGCGGACCTCCATGTTTATCCGCCGGGACTCCCAAAGCTTTGGAGTCACTTTGATTCTTGCAAGTCCTCAGCAGCGTCTCTTTAACTTGGTGAACTGGTGTACACACGTGCGTGGGTGTGTGCGTGTGAGTGCAGGAGCCTGTGGAAGCTAGAGCAGGGGGCAGACCCCAGATGCTCTGGGGCTGGAGTTCCAGGCGATGGAACCTGACATGGGTGCCGGATACTGAACTCAGGTCCTCTCCAAGATTAGTACATGCCCTTAACGACCACGCCATCTCCACGGCCCCAACTCTTGAGTTTTTATTAGTTCAACTTTTAGAAAATTTGTCTTCTACCTGGTCTCTTGCGTTCTGTTTCTCTGTATTTCAGCCACATTACTTACTTGACAGAGTAATTTATATGCCTTAACCGCTGAGCCCTCGCTCCAGCCCTAGTGATTTATATGTCTACTTTGCTTCTTGTGTTTTCTTTTAAAAAAAAAGAAAGAAAAGAAAGAAAGAAAGAAAAAATCCCGAGTAAGTAGCTCTGCGGAGCCTGCTGGGGAGGAGGGTCCACTTCGAAGGGTCAGTTGTCTTGCTTTATCTCAGGTTTCTGTCAAACTGAACTCTTGCCTTGCTCTGTATTTTCTCATCTCTAAGCCTTCGCTCAGTTTTATTTGGAATCTGTTTAGACTAGGCAGGAATTCTTTACACTGACACCTATGAAATATAATTATAAAAATATTTTATCCTAATTTATTTAAAATTTACATTGAGCTCCCCCCCCCCCCCCCCGTGCACACACACACACACACACACACACACACACACACACGCACATATGTGCACACCCCTTGCAGGAGTCATTTCTCTATACTATGTAGGTCCCAAGGATCAACTCAAGTTGCCAGTCTTGGCGTCAGACACCTTTACGTCTGATTCACTTGGCCCCATAAAAGTATTCTGAAATCTGTGATACTCCATGTGTTTGTTTTTGTTTGCTTGTTTCTTTTGGAGACAGTGTCTCATTATGCACCTCTGGCTGGCCTGCAACTCGCTATGTAGACTAGGCTGGCCTTGAACTCACATCGATCTTCCGGCCTCTGCATCTTGAGTGCTGGGGTCAAAGGAGTAGGTGGCCATACCTGGCCTTGTGTGAGCTGTTTGTTAATGCAGTGTCTCTCAAGATGTAACACTTGGTCCTAATAATTATCATACTTGTACTGCCTTTTACAATAGAAGGCTATACTAAATTATTGTGAGAGGTTAGGGAAAACGCGCCTGTAGCTTTTTTTTGTTTAATTTTAAAAACATTTTATGTATGTGAATGTTCTGCCTGCATGCATGTCTGCACCACATACATGCCTGGTGCCAGTGGGAGACAGAAGGGGCTGTCTGCTCCCCTGGAACCAGTGTCCCAGACAGTTGTGAGCTGTTGTCATATGGCTGCTGGGAATGGTCCTCTAGAAGAGCAGCCAATACTTTTAACAGCTGAGCCATCTCTTTATCCCTGAGGCTAGAGTCTTTCCTTGTTGAAGTTCTCTTCCAGAGAACCTTAAATCTAGGGAACTCAAGCACCGCCATGCCGCCCACTACAAGCGATTTCTGGTACTGCAGGCAGGTCAACAGCTTTCTCTGGGAATTGCCTATGTGACAGACCCTAGGATTGTAATTTGAAAACCACTACTTACGTCATAACCATCTTTACCTCCTTAGGCTCTGGAACACCTCCTCTTCTGTTATCTGCCTTTACCACCCCATTGGAAGAACGGCATTCCCCTCCAGGGTTTCATCTGCTTTATTCCCATGTTGTAGCATTCAGCTTTGCTCTTTGTATCAGGGTCCCTGGGGTAAAATGTGGCTGATTCCCACAGTGGACTCCAGCCTTCTAAACTATTCATGATCCTGAAGTGCTATGAGATTTCGAACCTCCAAAAGGAATAAAAAAAAAAGTTTTCTCTCATTTGTTACCTTGTGAGGTATGATTTATGACTTAACAGGAAAGGAGGGATCGAGAAGGAGAGAGAGAGAGACTAAAGCAGAGAATCCATTTGGGAAGTTGACCTTAGTGTAGACATTAGTCATGGAAAAGAATTCTTGGTTTATCACTTAGTGTCCTTCCTTTATTCTGATCCAAAAACTTACGTAGAAGGAGAGGTAGGTTACATATTGGCCCTCCAGTGAAAATAACCTTCTGGCATATGGCAATTACATGGTATAAGCAACTTGGTCACTTTCTCTTACCTTGGTGGGACCCTGGGAGATCTCTGGATATTTCAATGAAGTCTTTAATAGCGTTCCCCTGGGGCAATGTTAAAGTCAGAATAAATGCAGGTGGACTTAAGTACTCAGGCTTATTTACACCTGATCAGACCTGAACGTTGAGTATCCCTAATGAGAAGTCACCTTGAGAGGACTTGGCTGGGGAAGGGTTGAATTTCTCCCCTACAGCCATTTAATCCCTTCAGATGCCTCCACTTCCTCTCTCCTCTCCTCTCCAAAGACTAGGAGAGTGATAATGTAGCTTAGAGACTGATCTATGGAGAATTATAAGGTCCCTTCTAAACTGAAAGCCCCGAGACTCTGGCAGACAGACCCCACAGTAGGACCACCGTCCCCTTACAGTGTGGAAATCGTATCTGCGCCTTTGTGGGCCCTGCACTCTGAATCTCCTTCATTGGCACAGAAGTCACCTCTGTGAAGCCGTGGGATGCTCTGAGGTCTCAGTTCAGGGTTGTCCCAACCTTCCTGTGCTCATATCAGTCTTGGGCTCTTTTAACCCTGACAGCCAAGCCGTCATTATTATCAGCCATGAGGGGCCCTTGTAGGAGCCCTTTCATTTTAAGTGGCTGGAAGAGAACCCGTGGGTCTGTTAATGTTCATGCCTCGGCCTGTAGGATTCCTCTTCCGGGTCAGAGAGTTTCTCCAATGATCTACCTCTGTGGCGTTTGCACTCACACTATGAAAAGTCCTACATTCTTGTTATGAGTTACGTTTGTTCTCTCGGTACTGGCTGTGCCTCGATTTCTGCTCCTGTGAGAGAGTTTAAGAAGAATTGGTGCCGCCACTGCGGCTGGATAGGGAAGAACTATTAAAAAAATTCTTTCTTAAAAGAGAGAACTGAATTGTCTCTGGAGGCTCAGAACGGATCTGCAAGTAAACACCCCCCCTGCCCCCCAATGCCACCGTGGTGCCTGGCCAGGTAATTCAGGAGATCCCATGAAGTAGCCTCCTTTACTCCCCGAGGCAAATCTCTCCTCGTGTGTAGTGCAGATGTTTTACGTAAAATATTTTCCTGAATATTCTGGATGATTTGCACACATTTCCGGCTGTGGGACTCGACCATGAGGAACTGGATCTTAACTCTTTTTTCTTTACCACCTGACACGTATGGGACTCAGACATTGTTAGTGGAATCGAACTCCTCTATTTGAATCTCCTACGCAGTTAGTTTTCCTTTACGAATATTCCCAACCCCAAACACATGCACATGTTCAAACTAAAATCATATTGAATTCTTTGGGGGGCACAGTAAATAGCACACGGTGCATCGGTACATGGTGTAACGACTGAAGGCTGTGTTTTGTAATGAACACTGCCGTGTGTTGTCGGGGGTATACAATCCCTGTCCAACCCCGGCTTCCTTTCGTGCTGCTTCACTGGCTCTCTCCGGGGTCGTTAGCACAGCCCATGCTGTTCCCCGAGTCTTCAATGTCCTCCTCACCCACCGTCTTCTATCGTAACCCACTCTGCCATCTCCAACCCCCCCACCCCACCCTGCATCCAGTCTGCCGCCCCCCAGCATTGTCCAGTCTCTGTCGACAAGGGGCTCTTAGACTTGGCCCTGGAGCCTCGACTGTGGTTATAGGTGGATGGACATTTACCCCCGAGTCACTTCCTCTCTGTCCCGCAAACTTCTGGTGTCTCAGCCTGTTTTTTTTACTAACTTTGCTGCCGATAGCACAGACCCTGGAGCATCCATCACACAGCAGCAGCAGTACCAAAGGCTGCCTGGGGTTGGTGCGCCCCGACTATCTCCATGGTACTACAGAATAGCTCCATTCTGGGATATGGGCATTCGGCACCTACTCAGCCTTGTGTAAACAGTGAAAGGCAGGCTTATATTCATCCGTCTGCTTACACACACTGAGTGTTTAGAGCAATAGCTATGAAATGTTTGCTGAATTCAGAAAAGCATCTTAAAAACTTAATTGTATTCCATCTGAAAACCAGTGTCAACCTCAGTCCCCTTCCTGTCTCAACTCCGAACCTTGTGCCAGGGTGCATTTTCATACCCTTCCTTTAGCGATGGTGCAGCTCACTGGGAGCTGCTCTGTTCATATTTCCTGAGAGCCCACAGCTGGGTGTTTTAAAACATCTTTCCCAACTGTGCACGCTGATTAAAAGTGTGACCGACTAGAGGAAGGCTTTGGAATGGGGACGGGACATTCAAGGCATCTCTGCTTTAAAGAGCATTCTAGGATTGTCTACAAATATGTGAACAGTTTGCTTTGAGCAAGTACCAAGGAAGACTATTGGGTGGGAAAAAAAAAGTCTTTCAAAAGCTCGACAGCTTTAAGCAAGCGCGGGTTTTAAAATAAGACACGGGGGCCTGGTGTGGTGGCACACACCTTTAATTCCAGCACTCAGGAAGCAGAGGCAGGTGGATCTCTGAGTCTGAGGCCAGCCTGGTCTACAGAGCAAGCTCCAGGCCAGCCAAGGCTACATAGTGAGACCCTGTTTCCAAAATAAATAAATAAATAAATAAATAAATAAATAAATAAATAAATAAATAAATAAATAAATAAATAAAAAATAAAACAAGACATCAGGGCTGGAAGGATGGCTCAGTAGTTAAGAGCACTTGGTCCTTCGCAGAGGACCTGGTTTGGTGTCCAGCACACATATGGTGGTTCACAGCCTTCCCTGACACCAGTTCCAAGGGATCCGATGACCTCTTCTGGCCTCCGAGGGCACCAGGCATGCTTGGGGTGCATATCCATACACGCAGGCAAAACACTCAGACACGTGAATGAATGAATCCGAAAGCTGACATTTTAATGTTGTAAATGCCAGTTTATATGTATGTAGGGAAGCCTGTGAGAGCCCACCCCAGGCTCTTATTTTACGGTCTTGTCACTTCCAACCTTCAAAACGTTCTCTTCCGCTCAGTTTGTCAGTACCTCATATAACTAAGACAGCAGCTTGCCACCGGTGACCAAGAACTGGCTTGAGCTGTGGCTAGTGTGCCTTGATGGTGAAGCAGGAGAGTAGCAGGGCAGGCATCAGAGAGGGTGCGGTTCTCTGACAATACTGCGTAGCTTGGCTATTAGACAACACGTAGGTCATGAATTTACTGGAGTGTAATTACTAGACACTTGTTGACACTGGTTCCTCTCCTGACATTGGACTCTAAGGGAAGCTCACTGGAAAGCCTGAAACGTACTGGGAGCTAGAAATAGATCAGTGTGATGGCAGAGCAGCCTTCTCAGGGTCGTGTGGCTTCTAATGGCTTCCGGTAGCCACCCAATCAGACAGCTTGTTCTTAAGACCGTTGCTTTTCAGCTGGTTACTGTGGCAACGATGGGGTACTGGTTGCCATGACAACGGAATGGAAATTTGGGGGACCATTTTCTTTAGATGAGGTAGATTCATTAAGCCCCGTCTTTCTTCCCTTAAAACTTGGCCATCATGCTGCACAATACCTTGCTGTGGGTCTATTTTTCTCGACTTTGCATACATCTCAGACTTTAACACAGTCTTTTCTTACTCTTGGCTCTTTGATTTAAATCCTTTCAAATCTGTGATGTGAGGAGACACTCCCAACCCCCTCCAGTCTTTTATGGCTTATATTAAAGAATGATATTGCAACAGCTGGTTTTCTTTCTACGCCACTGAAAATATTTCTGCCAAACTCTATTAGATTGCTCCAAAGTTATCCTGGGGTGAAACAGAGCGTGTCAGACTAAATGTAACGGGCTCCAAATGCTGGAGAGACTTTCAGCAGCACCGGCACTCAAGTGTTTATTGGGGTCACTCTTTGAGGAGAACCTTTGAGAAGGAGGAGCCCGGCTCCTTCCCCTCCTCATGCTGGTTCAAAGCTCTTCACCGAGGCCTCGCTGTGTGGGGTCGCTGGTGGCAGGTGCACATCGTTCACACGCACACAGCCTTGGTCGATCCTTTCCTTGGTTGCGCCCAAGGAATCGAGGCAGCTGTTCATGTTTAGGTCTTGAATAGAGAATGGTAATCAGAAGAGTTTGGTTAAGTCTCTGGGTCTCATTAGAAAATTTAGGGGCTGGAGAGATGGCTCAGTTGTTGAGCGCTGGCCGCTCTCCCAGAGGACATGAGTGTGGGTCCCAGCACCCACACTGGGTGCCTCATAACTCCAGATCCGTAGGATCCAATGCCCTCTGCTGTCCTCAGGCATCCACACACATGAGCAGATACAAAGATACATACATACATGTAAATGAGAATCAAGGAAATGGAGATGAAAATATATTGGCAAAATCTGAATTGACAGAGCTCAAGTTTTCTTAGTCTTTATCGAGATGAGGTTTTACCCTGTAACCCACTGACTTGGAACTCACTATGTAGTCCTTACTGACTTCCTCCTCTCACAGACATCCTCCTTCCTCAGCCTCCTGAGTGCTAAGTTTACAGGCATTAAATATCTCACCTGGTTTTTCTAGGTTATTTTTGGTGTACTGTTGAGTTCTGGGGGAAAGACATTTTGGTATGTTTTTGTTGTGTGGATTTGCTACCATAGGAGTTGTATATGCTATTAATGATAGGGAGTCTTCAAGTGCACTGTGCTGGCAAAGTCCCTGGAGGTTTAGAAGGGAAACTCCAAGAGAACTTCCTATAATTCAGAGCTCTGCATCAGTTCAGACACACCCTTCACACAAGGCCCATAAAGAGGCCCAGGATATCTTTTGAATCAATTCCTGGCTCTGTCCACACTCAGGTATGACTGTAAGCCTTCCTGTTCCTTACAGGGCATGGTCGGGCATTTGTATGGAATTCTCTTCTGCTGGAGCTTCCTTCCGGTCCCTGTTCCCTGTCTAGGGCTGCCACCACACAGCACCTCAGGCGGGTGTCATAGAAGCAGAGAGTTATGTTCTCTCACCATCCCGAGGCTGGACGTCCCGCATCATGCCGTCAGCAGTTCTGATACCTCCCGATGCTCCTCTCCTTGTTTGTGGGTGTATACTGAGATTCCTGGCATCTGCCATGTCTCTCCAGTATTCTCTTAACAGGACGCCAGTCAGACAGGATTAGCGATACCCTATATCTCCAAACACAGTCACATTCTGAGGTTGGTTTCAGTGTGAGACATTTGTGGTGACATTCTATCTCACAACAGACTACATCATATTTTCATCAGTTGTTTCTGTCATCTCTCTGTCTAAGGCTTAAAAGAAACGATGGCAAGCTTCATGGAATGAGAAGAAAGACTTTTTACCATTCTCTGTACAACAGGAGGATGCCCAAGTAGTCACTGGGTGTGTGAGGCCATTTTGTTTTAAAGATTTATGTTTGTTTTTAATTACACATATGTGTAGACTTCTGTATGTGTATATGCCACATGTGTGTCGGTGCCCAAGGCGGCCAGAAGAGGGCGTCAGATCCCCTAGAGCTGGAGTTAAAGCCATTGTAAGCCACCCAATATGAGTTCTGGGAATTAAACTCTGGTCCTCTGTGAGAACAGGTGCTTTTAACTATTGAGCCGTCTCCCTAGCCACTAAGACAGTGGCTCTCAACCTTCCTAATACTGCAACCCTTTAATACAGGTCCTCATATTGAGGTGACTCCCAGCCATAAGATTCTTTTTGTTGCTACTTCATAACTATAGTTTTGGTAGTTATGAATTGTAATATTGTGTGTGTGTGTGTGTGTGTGTGTGTGTGTGGAGATGGAGGTTTGACAAAGGTGTCACAAGCCACAGGTTGAGAACTGCTGTCCTAAGGCATTTCTTAATGGATTTAAGAGCTCAGTTGGGTTTCCTTGGCCTAGTAAGATGGGCACTGGAGGAATCTGTGGAAAGCAGAGTATTAGTAAGTGAAGGCAGTAAGAGCAAATGGGAGAAAAGTCATGCCTCAAGGCCGCCTCTCAGAGGAAGATTGACTTCCCTCTCATACAGTGACTCTCAACAATCAGCTATCCTGCACATCAGAGATTTTACATTGTGATTCATAGGAATAGCAAAGTTACAGTTATAGAGTAGCAACGAGATAATGTTATGGTTGGGGGTCACCACAACATGAGGAACTGCAGTAAAGGGTCGCAGCATCAGGAAGGTTGAGAACCTCTGCTCTAAGGGTTAAAACCCAAGGGCTGTGGCAGGCAGAAACAATGGCAAATCTACACCAAAATCTACATTTCTAGCGTCTCTGGCAACACATGGCAACCAGGCTGACATTCCCGAGCAAAAGCAATTTCTTGCTAATCCATTTAGGCTTCATTACAGAAGCTTCCTTTGTCCTCTGAGAAGCAGAGGTAGATGGGTTTCAGCCAAAGGCGGTGGCCAGCCACTGACCTCTCTATGACTGGGGCCTTGAAGGAGGTGAGTACTGGGTAGATGAAGATATTTATCTGGCTGAAGTGGACTTGGTGTGTTCAAGGCTTTCCATCCATCTGGAAACCGCCAGTCCATCTGTTACGCTGCCACCAGCAATTCACAGGGCGGCCCAGCTTAGATGCTCTCTTCCCTCCTTTGTCCCCGATGCCTTCTCCCTCTTCTCTTCCTTTCTTCCAAGTGGCAGTGCTGGCGTGATGGGTGTGTGTTATCTCTAAGCAGGTGGGCCTGAGGTATGTGAGGAAGGTCTGGGCCCAGGGACAGGAGGAGGCAGCGAGCTGTGTCTTCTAATCATGCCATGACACAGCTCTGAGGGAGTTCCTAAAGGCTCATTGAGAAAGCTGATCTTGGTTGTCCCCTGATCCACAGAAGGAGAGGGAACCTCAGCTGGGGAGCTGCCGCCATCAGCTTGGCCTCTGGGCATGTCTGGGGGGGTGGGCATTTTCTCCATTGCTAATTGATGTAGCCTGGCCCGGCCCACAAGGGGTAGTGTACACCTGTATTACTGTACAAGAAAGGGAACAGAGCAAGTCAGAGGGAGGGAGTGAGTGTGTAAGTAGCGCTCCTCCGCGGTCTCCGCTTCAGTGCCTGCCCCCAGGTCTCTGCTTTAGTACCTGCCTTGACTTCCCTCAACCATGGACCATGAGGTGGGGACCGTGAGGTGGAATAATAATAATAATAATAATATAATAATGATAAGCTGAATAAACCCTGTCCTCCCTCATGCTGGTTTTGTTCTTGTCTCTCAAAGTAACGGAAAGCAAACTAGACCAGAAATTAATGTCGTGGTGACAGACCCGACTGGGCTGTTTTGAGAAGAGTTGGTGGTTGACTTCTTAGAACTTAATGAGCTGTTGTGTGGGAACGTAGAAGGTAAGATTGCTGAGATCAGTGCAGACCTGGCTTGTGAAGTTTCCGAGGGAAGTTTGAGAATCCCTTATAGATTACCAGGTGTGTCATTTTTGAATTAAGCATCTGAGGAAGTCAAATCCATGCTTCATTGGGACACAATAAATGCTGATCATCTGTGACTGAAAAATTAGCTGTGATTAATAAGAGACTTTCATCACTGAGATAAAACCATGTCAGGAGCATTTCCTCAGGATCAGCCCACAGAAGCGGTAGTCCGGATGTGGTTAAGGCTACTCCTCAAGCGGGTGCCAAATTTGGCAATGTGTAAGAATCTACCACGTGGTAGTGGTTTTGAAGGAATGAAAGCATCATAGAGAGTGGATGAGGCTTAGCACTCTGAGAGGCCATTGGTGAAGGTGCAGCTTCACCAGGATTGAAGGGGTCATGGAGATAAGATGAGGTTGGTACCATGTGACGTGGTCAAAGTCTCTGAAGAGTTGGTGAGGGTGTGGGCTCCGGTGCAGTGGAGACCCCAGCAGAGTCATGCCAGAACCATGAGATAACCAGTCCATGAGCTTGCAGGACTTGGAGCTCGGCCGGGGGGTGTGGAGATGGCGTGGATGGGCAGGGTTCTGTGTAGCTCTCCAGCTAAGGCCAGTGTGTGAGCGTGAGCTAGCAGCGCGTCCAGAGCTCTCTGCCTGGGAGGGTGGAGATCCAGTGCGGGCAGGCCCCTGCCCTGGTCTGTGTTTTATCACAGCAACAGAAAGCAAGCTGGAATACTAACCCCAGCTTCTCACTCTTCTGGAGTCTTCTAAACTAACAGCTAGGTTATCAGCAACTCACGTTTTGTTTGCATTACCCAGTCCGTCTGTTTTGCTTGTCATCATGAGCGCTGCTCCGTATTCTCCAGAGACACTGATGAGAAGGATCTGGTGTGTGTGTGTGTGTGTGTGTGTATGTGTGTGTGTGTGTGTGTGTGTATGCTTGTGTGTGTGTATGCTTGTGTGTGTGTGTGTGTGTGTGTGTGTGGAGTTGGGGAAGGAAGGAGAGGGCATGAGAGGGAAAGGGGAGGTAAGGAGGGAGTCAAAGGGAGAGGCAGAGAGACTGGGAGAGCAAGAGAGCAGGCACCAGACAAACTGATAGATTTCCCAGAGATGCCAACCCTGTCTTGGGGCTCCAGGTGCAGTTCCCAAGCTTCATCCCATAATTCCTCTTGGCTGCAGCATCCCTTGACATCATCCTATAAACTTCCCGTTTGTCCCTTTGTCATTATGTCATAGACACAGACAAGAGAAAGAATTACATCTGTCCTTGTTTACAAGTTCGAGCATAACCATGAAACACTCCTAGAGCAGCAGAGTGAGTCTGTGTGCATGCTTTTCACAAGTGGACTCACTAGGTTCACACTTAACTTTCATAGAATTGCCAGTCTTAGTGATAATGTCTTTTCCTTTCATAATTATTAATTAGTGTGTGTGTGTGTGTGAATGCAGGTGTGCACATGCCAGTGCATGCATTAGTGTGTGTGTGAAGGCAGGTGTGCACATGCCAGTGCATGCACGTGGAAGTCAGAGGCTTTCTAGAGTTCCCTCCCTTCACTGTGGGTTCCAGGGATGGTTTCTCAGGTTGTCTGGCTGGCACAGTCTTGTCTTTCCCCTGCAGGGCCATCCCACAGAACCTCCTCTTTTTCTTGAACTCGGCATGAAAGCGTTTGCTGGAAGACAGGGATCCATCCTGCCCAGTGCTTTCCTCCTGCAAAGAAAACCCGAGTACCTACGTTAACTTTAAGTAGAATCAAATTGTGATCCAAGCAGAAATAGAGGCCGTTCTAAAAATACCCATCCTGTGGCTGCCAAAGGACAGAGATTGGGGTGAGGTGGGGCACACAGGACCCAGGAAGTGTCCAAAGGCCTCCCTTCAGTGGGTGGGGCATCTGCCGGGTCTTCCACCCCAGTGATAATCTCTCTCTCTCATCCAAACATTAAAATAAAACTTTATTCCCCCCCCCTTTTTTTTTTTGCAAAGCTAGTAATTTTTGGTCAGTACTGAACAAAACAAAACAAACAAACAAAAAAAACCAAACAAACCATGGAGGAGGAAATGATGGCCAACAGTCTTCAGCATCGGAAGATAGTTGCTGTGAGCCAAAAGGTGTATACCGGGATGTAACTGCTGAATCTAAGGTTATAGCTAATGTTCGGCTCATTTGCATTTAACAGGTTCCAACAGTGTCATGGGAGCAAGTGAGGCGATGTGTTTTTCCTTCTTAGGTGTTTGTTTTTTTGTCTTAATTGTCCTTGTTCCTTGGAGTAGACAGAATAAGCCTCCACCCTAAAGCTTCTTCCTAGCAAAGATCTAAGACAGATTTGAGGAGCCGGGAGCAAGCAGAGTGTTGTAAAGTGTAAGAGCTGCGTCACACACGGGTCCACACCGTGTGCATTTTTTAAAAAGGAAGAGGATGCCTGTATTGACTACCAAGGTCCAGAACCACTCGGAAGGGAGTCTTGCTTTTTGGTGCACGCAGCAGCTTAGCTCTGGGGTGTTAACACTGTTTCCTCCGGTTCGTTCCAGATTCCTTAGGAAGAAGCCTGGGTTTTCAAACACACGGCAGTGCTGAAGTTGACTTGAACACAGTTCTTTCGTCACCTGTGCCCATGACAAAATGGCAAAGGGACAGAGAACACGAATACATTAATAAGGCGATGGTGTACTTTGCATAGTTTAAAATAAATAGCGTTACATCGTAAGTCAGCTCTCCAGAGCTTTCCCTAGCATATCTGGAAAGGAGAACATAATCTCATTTGTTTTGCCTCTTGGACTAGGAAATAACTGTCACCACTACGTGTGAAGGGGGGGCATTCCCATCACCCGGTAGACCCAGTTACAGGCAGGCGTTAGTGTAAGACTACCAGTGGAACTGGGCGGTTCAGTCATTTTTGCCTATGTCTTTGTGTGGAACTGTCCATTTTGGAGCAGGTGGCCACCTCAGCCCCCGTGTCTGCTTTCGGGGCAAGGACTTTCTCCAGTTCCCGGCTTCAGACCCAGCCATCAAAGGTCAATAACTACACAGCTACAGACCCGTGGTTTTTAAAGCCGTGGTTAAACCCGTGTGAGAAGGCAGAAGAACCCAGGAGTCCTGATGTGAGCAACAGTGTAGATGCTAGCAGAGAATGAAGGCAGGCAGGCCAGAGCAGCTTTTCCCTCAGCCATACCTCATATAAGACAGGCTCCGGGTGGGAGGTGCTGGGGGAGGGAATTCCTCTCAGTTTATCCTTCCCGGGAAAACTCCACATCTGCCCAGCAACAACTGTCTTAGTTGATTCGAGATCCAGCCAAGTTGACAACCAAGCTGACCCATCTTAGCAGATCTGACTGTGCTTGGCAGCTGGAAGTTGGGGTCAGCTACTTTAAGTACGACGTCAGGGTCACTCACACCACTCTAGTAGGTGTGGCACTTGTCTTCACGGTGACCTGAATTTTTTCCATGTCTGGAACTTTCTGGAAATTATTTTGTACAACCCTTACCAAGCATCTTGCAATATCGACCCAATTATAAAAATTCTTCCTTCTACATATATTTCTCACTTTCACTGGTCTTTAAAACTTATGACTTGCATTTAGCCTCTATATGAATTTTATTTTGAAATCTCACTTATTTAATGTAAACCACTCCTAGAGTCCAAAGGTGATTCTGGGAACACAGAATCGGATACACTTGGATGGACCTTTTCTCTGTTCATATCTCTGCAATTGCCTGTCTGGTGATGAACCTTAATATGCTCTGTCATTAACACATTCCCATTCTTGGTTTGTTTGGAGGCCCTGACTCTCCTGGAACTCATTATGTAGGCCAGGCTGGCCTCCAACTCACAGAGATTCTCCTGCCTCTGCCTCCTGGTACTGGGATTAAAGGTGTGAGCCACACACTCCCACTCTTAACAACCTAGATCACAGCAGCTCTTTAATA
>CABHPH010160801.1:0-16750 GCA_902168325.1 Peromyscus nudipes | reverse complement strand
CTTTCCTTTTCTTTCCTTTTCTTTCCTTTTCTTTCCTTTCCTTCCCTTCCCTTCCCCCCCTCTCTCTTTCTCTTTCTCACTCTCTCACTCACTCACTCCAGTTCAGTCCTTGCTGGAGAATGGGCAATGACTTTCACAGAACAGCTATTTTTCTACTGTAAAAGCAGGGTTTCTATCTGCTATTTAAAGAAAGACTACGGATGAATTGATGAAGTTCATGGTGCTTATTTCCCAAAGTTATATTCTGAAATCCCAGTAGGGTTCGAAGAGCCAGGCATGGTGGGTCACATCTTTAGCCCTAATGGAAGGCTGAGGCAGGATTGCAAGTTCAAGGCCAGCTTGTGCTATACAGCAAGACCCTGTCTTAAAAAGCCAATGTAACAAAACCTCAAACCAAACTAACAAAATGGTGATAGACAACCCTTGAAATGGGATTTGCCATAGTCTCAGGCTTGTTGGAATATTTTTTAATACTCCTAAATCAAACCTGGGGAAATTTTCTTCCCTGGAATCCTGACAAATTAAGGTGTAATCTTAGTGGGTGCAGGTACGCTAACTGTGGGTGACCCACTGACACACCTGGATGGGGGTACAGATCCCAGAGGGAGGGGTGGAAATGGGTGTGTGCAGCCAGTTGTGGCAGGCTGAGGTGATGGGTAGCTTGGAGGAAGATGGAGAACAGGGTGATTTTCCAGAACAATCTCCCAGTCTCATTTGGACATTTGGTCCTGGTGAGGAGCTTGTGAGTCCAACTTTCTGCAAGGAAAGTGGGCACTGAAGGCAGGCACCCAACAGTAGTATCAGGTGAATCCTACAGTGGTTTCTGTGGCTTCTAGCATGAGTTCTTGCCTCGAGATGGGAAGAAACCCACCTTACCTTTGGGTGGGCCTTCTAACAGACAGTTTAAACATCCTTCCATCATGGTCTGGGAAACAATTTTAACTGGTGGGGTTATCTATTTTTTATTAATCTCTTATGTTTAGTGACTTTTGCATATAAAGCCCAAAGCTTAACTAGGAAGCCCCCCTGAGATAGAGTTCTGTGTGGCAATAAAAATGGAAGAACTTGTAGCTTAACTCTCTCTCTCTCTCGGTTGTTCATTTTTTTTCCCAGTGCTGGGGGAACTGGACATGGGCTTGTACTTGTTGGTAGATCCACCACTGAGCTGATTCTCCAGTTCCTAGCATAAAATTCAACAAAAAGAACCAGATATAAGAACTGCAGGAGCCCTCATGTGGGCAGTCAAACTGGGTGAAATCGGCTATGGTGTGATTTCTCAGCACACTGGTTAACGGTGGCTGGTGTGCTATTTCTTGTTCTGGGTGGTGGACACCTGGCTAACTCAGTCAGTAGAGCTTGAGACTATGGTCTATGCCCCATGTTGGGCGCCAAATGTAACACGAATTGCTAGTTTTGGTGCCTGTCCCAGATCCTGCTCTGTAGCCCAGGCTGGCCCTGAACTCACAGAGATCTGCCTGGCTCTGCCTCCCAAGTGCTGGGATTAAAGGCGTGCGCCACCACCATCTGACGAGAGACCCTGTTTCAAACAAAACAAAAAAAAGGTTCAAGTTTCCCATTCTTCAATACAACCCATTAGATTCCTCTCTAGGGGAGCAGAGTGAAAAAGAAAGGGACGTTTCAGAGTCACAGTAACTCAGAAGCAGACACAAGTGGCCAGAACTATCATATTTATTATAAAGCTACACCTTGAACAAACCCAACCATATACTGAAGCCTGGAATGGTACATGCCAAGAAGTACAGTACTATACAGAAAAGTGCATTGTCACGACAGATTAACAAAACATTTTCTCTTCTTCCAGGACTGTAAAAGCATCCCCGTTCTCCTCACCTTGGAGAGGAGAGCCAGGATTCTAGAGCAAGGGGGACAGGATGGCAGGCCGCAGTGTGAGTGGGGGGGGGTCACGGAGGGGAGAAGCCTGGGACGGACGGACGGCAGGGAGTCACTGTGGACAGGCGAGAAAGGCACAGTCACATCTAGGAGGGTAACAAGACAGTCTGATAAAGTCACATGGATGCAAGACACACATGACTGGGCACGGAGGCGCAGGGAGACATGGCGGCGGGGCGGGGTGGTGGGGAGGCTGGGAGCCAGTGGAGGGCGTCTTGGAACAGTCCGGTGGGCAGGACGTAGTGGGCGACAGTACAAAAGCAAGGCTAAAATTCTCTAAGATAGGAAGGCACTTTCACATGTACATACTACAGATGTACATCGACACCATTAGGTAACCGTCACAAGCGGGAAGCTACCGGTACTGCAACCGACCGAACTGACAGGAAGGGACAATACTGATTTGAATGACGTGGGCAGGAGTTACCATTAAGAATGCAGGGGAAGAGTTAAGCAGTCTCCCGTTAACACAGCCACCTACGACACTTGGAAATATCCACAATAACCATCACACTACACACACGGAACTTAGGTGAACGCTCTAAGGAGGGGCACTCACAGATGCGCAGTTTATATATTTTTTCCTTTTACTAGTTTCTAAGATAAGCATTATGGAACCCAGTACAATTATTTAAACATACAAAATTCCCTATATAATTTAAAGATACAGGTATCCATTTGGATTATACCACTGAGACTTTTTTTTTAAATAAAGTATACTAGGATGAGTGAGTGAAAGCTAAGCTCAGTCTCTGGCTTCTCTGGCTTCGCTATCTGCGCCGAGGTCATCCTGATGCTCCAGCCCAGCTGGAGCTTGAGGGGTGGGGTTGGGGTTCTGAAGTAGAGGGGGTTCTATTTGCACATGGGTAGAACCTTCAGTTCTAGGCTCTCTGTGTCTCAGAGTCTCAGTGGCAGATAGGAGAGAGATGGCATCCCAAATGCATTTCCTTGCATTTCTGGTCTTTTCTGCTGTGCTCAGGAATAAGTATCAACCCAAATCTGAACTCTCAATGGACACAGTCTCTTTACCGTTGGATTTCAGATGTTAGAACACGGTTCCTTCAGTTTGCAGACATCAGAGGCCGAGCCATTCCTGAACGCTGAGCCCACCACCACCAGCCCAACTCTTTCCCCTTTCTTAATTAAATTTTAAAGCCACTTTAGGAATGGCAAATATAATAGAGACAGAAAATTCAAAAGAGACCAATCTGACCCTTGGGAGTTCTTGATCCATTGATAATTACTCCTGACTATGGTAGTAGAATAAGTGGGACCTCACTACGGATTATTCCATGGATAGCTCACGGGGCACCAAAGTCAGATTATGTTGTGTGAACGCAAGTAAAACTGTTGAACAATGGTGTTGACCTGCAACAAGAACTTGAGCTCCACAGAGTGCCCTCAACAGTTTGCAAGTTTACTGTGACATTCTTCAAAAAATGTGCAGCCAGTCCTAACAATTCATCCCTCAGACCCCCAACTCACACCAAAGGGCTTTGCCAATCTGCATCTGGGTTCTACGGTGTGCACACGCACACACACACACACACATACACACACGGTCCTCCCAACCATGGATATTTTGTGAATGTGGAGTCAGGAATTGTTGTGGACCAGAATCTGCCCATCAGATGATCCCCTCCCTGAACTGCGTATGCACTCCAAGATCTGGGAATTGGGGAGAGGTCAGAGCACTTCGGGGTTCATTTCTTCCTTTCCTTGTGCCTTCCTGCTGTGTGCTACAGCTGGAGCTTAAACCCCGCCAGGGTGACTAGTCTCGTTGACTGTAGCTCTCAGTGAGCTCTACTGACAGTTTTTTAGGATCCTTTAGGGGACACCTGATCTGAAACGATCCTGTGCAGGGCTCGAAGGGTGCCCACGTCAGATGGGAAAATGTAAAGCTGTTGTCTCATCGGCCAAACAAAGGAAGGACGGGTGACTGCTCCCCTGAAGGTTGGCTTTCATTTAAGAGACAGAAGTCAGTCTGGGATTGTCCACAGGGCTACAGGAGAGAAGATGGAGGAAAAAATAAAAGGGTGGGAGGAAACTGGGAATCATTTCCTGGAGGAAGAGGCCCAGCTCTCAGGCCCTTGGGGGTCTACAAAAGCATGTCCTTTGTCCTTCAAGGCAGCAGAGTCCTGATCTGGGGACACACAGCAGACACTGGGGCCGCAGTTTTGTAGGAGTAAGATCGGAAAAGCTAAAATTAAAGCTTAAGAAAGGCGTTTACAAATAAATTCAAAAAGGCTGCTGCTAGCTTCTTAGACCTGCGCCTGGCCTCGTCCATCAAAGGAGGAAAAATGGTTTTAAGAATCAGTATTGTTTTCTAGTAAATGGTGGGTTCATTTAGGAGATAATAAACTTCCAAGGGAGCCAGGGGTGGATTGTTTAAAAGGCTCAGTGTCCAGCATAGTTCAATCCTGGCTGGGTCTCTACGGTTTCTTTTTTAAAATGGCCAAAAAGTATGGTTCTGAAACTTTCTGTAGTCCTGGCTGTCCTGGAACTCTTTGTAGACCAGGCTGGCCTCGAACTCAGAGATCCACCTGCCTCTGCCTCCTGAGTGCTGGGATTAAAGGCGTGCACCACTACTGCCTGGCAACTTTGAGGTTTAAAACCTAACCATACCCGGAAGTAGCTGGGGGTGGGGAGTGTGTCTTCAATACATAATGTGTGAAATGAGGAGAGTGACTTTGAAAGGGAATATTTCATCCATATCTTTTTTTTCTGCAACAGAAGGATTAGATCAGCAAACTGAGGTAGCGATCAGTCATGATCCTGATTTTAGTACAGATCTTAATTTGTTCCTACGTCAATTATGGTCGACGCTGTGTTACTCTGAGGTGGGCACGCCAGTCCGACATTAAACCTAGAAGGTAGTGCATGGTGTGTGCAAAGGGCTTTGTTCTGAGACATCGGCTTGCTTCATGAGGAAGTGCAGCGCTAGTGTAGACATCTGCTGCTAGAATGGTAATTTGTACCTTGGTAAAAACAATCGTGTTCAGAATGATGGGGGTGGGGAGCGGGGGCAGCTCAGTGGTAGAGTGTGTGCTTGGCAAGCGAGAGGCCTCCGGTTCAATCCCAGCACCAAACACACACACAATCTACCATTTTCTTTTTAAGCTAGAGGAAAGATATAGTAAATATATGATAAAGAAAAATGACTGTGAGCTTAAAGGTCAGAGGAAGAAGTTCCTAACTGAGTCCATTTGACGCTGTGAGTTCTGTAGAGGTCACAGGCAAAAATCCCAAACAGCAAATCAAACAGAAATGGGACAAGAACAGAAGTCATGGTTCTGAGGTACAAAACTGGGAAGAACCCACCCCGGCCCCACCAAGGTAATCATCTTCCCATGGTGTCCTGGCACGGCTCTCCCTCGGTACCGTAGCCAGATCTGGCTTGGCTCAAAGAGATGCGAGCAGCAGAGCTGGGGGCTCAGTTTTGGGAGCACTGGGCCATTGTGGTATGAAGGAATCCAGGTCATTTCGTCACAACAGCAGTGAACCAAGGATTCATTTCCTGTTTTTTTCCATTGCCGTAAAGGGGAACGTGGGGTTCTAGGGAAGGTAGAGATATTTCTTAGGCAGTTATTGAACAACTTTGCAGAAGTCTGCAGGGCAACCAGAACGTCCTTACTATTCGACTGCTCTAGTCCTCTGTAAATGTAGGGGGTGGACTTGGGCATCTCCAGGGCCTGATCGTGTTCTTGGAGGGAGTCATGTCGACAGATTGGGAGACACGGTCTCCTTTGCCTTTTCCAGGTTCACGTCAAGCAATATCTGAGTTTCTTCTATCCATCCTCTTCCATTGAGTCTTTAACCCAGATCCAGGGAAATGACCCTTGGGGAAGGGGCCGTCATTGAACCCCTTCACGCCATGGACTGAAGGTCCCCTGGAGCCTCCCTCTGTGACCTTTAACAGGGGCTGGACCCCCTCTGGACGGTCACACAAGTGTCACAGACCGCGGCAGGCAATGCTCCAGTAAGACCTGGAAGGCGGGTTCTCTGGCTTGCAGGATGCTCACTTGGGCCACACTAAATCCAAAGCCATATACCATATGGGGCAAGGTGTGGCCTTGGTGACAAGGGGCGCAGCATTGGATTTTCAAGTAAGTCTAAGTGTTTCTATTGTCTTTAAAACGACATGTGTCCAGTTATTAAAAAAGTTACAAAATACAAATGCCCATGTTAACTTAGCTAGTTCCAGACAGCATTACATTCGACAACATAGAAAAGTCCAAAGATCTCCAGTTATAAGCGCAAGACTAAGGAACACCACAGATCACCGACTCTTGTCACCAATCCATCTCCACCTCCAGATTCCCTCCCCTCACGACCTCGGTTTTCTACATCGTGCAAGACTTGTCTGTGGGACCCTGGGAAGGTGCCGCAGGCCCCACAGTGGGATTTGTTTTTGGAAGAACAGCAGGCTTTGGCCTTAGAGCTGGGGGCTTCAGCTGCACGCCCATCCTGGGCGCCACCATCGGCTTGAAAGTGCTCATGGTGTCACTGGAGGAGCTCGTGCTGCGGCGAATCTGAGGCTCCGAGCTTCTGAGGGTGGCCACGTTGTGCAACGGGCTGAGAGATTCCATGGACGTCGCAGGGGTGGGCGCGTTTTTCACCTGCTCCAAGGTGTCTAGCACGACATCGGGGGCATGCTTCACCGTGCTCTGTCTCTCCAGTTCACGGAGTTCATTCAAAGCAGTGTTCATGGTCTCTTCGATATCCTATTGGAAAGAAAAATAGGGTTATAATTATAGAAACAAAGTGAACAGACAGGTAAAAGAGCATGGAGATTTAACTTTATAGTCTGTAGAGTGTGTACATTGTCACCTTAGGCCTTTGGTGTGTTTCTATATGATACTTAGAATGGCAATTTCTTGACCATGTGCATTGCTTCTGAGGTACTAGGCAACCTATTGAGGTCTCTTCTAACTTGTGCGGTATTGATCAGAATTCTATTTCATTTCTGTGTGTGTATGGGGCATGTGCGGGCTGGAAGTCAACCTCAGGTGTCATTCATAGGTGCTGTCCATTTTTCTTTTGAAAACGGAGTGTCTCACTGTCCTGGAACTCATTGACTTAAGGTAGGCTGACCAGCCAGCAGACCCTAGGGATCTACCTGTCTCTGCCTCCCCAGGGGCTTTGTTTACAAGCGCACACCACCACACCTTGATTTTTAAAGTTGGTTCTGAGAATGGAGCATCCATCCTCTTGGAAGTGTGTCAAGAACTTTACCAATTGAGCCTTCTCACCAGCCCCTCTTGAGATGTATAGAAAAGTGAAAACTGTTTATAATAATCAGAATTATTGATATGAAAATTTAGTCAGAAATTTACACATATTTAGGGAGTTCTGTGTGATGTTTACAGATAAATATATGTATGTATATACATCTCACATGTACATAAATGTGTGTGTAATGACCAGTTTAGGTTATGATGTATATCGTCACATGCTACTACTTCTTTGTGTGTGGAACATTCAAATTATTTTCTAATTGATAATGTTTAAATATTTGATTTTAACCAATTGTGGTGGTTTGAAAGAAAATGGCCCCCACAGGGAGTGGCACTATTAGGAACCTCCAGCCTGCCTCTATATGATCCAGAAAGCCCCATTCCAGGCTCTCTTTCTCTCCAAACCCCACCCACTCAGTCTCTGAACAAAGGGAAGGCACCAAAAAAGCCCAGTTCACAATCCTAGTTCTGAGCAGCTTCCTCCCCTGAAGTTGCCAGCGGCCCAAGTCCCCACCTGAACGCTCGACTTTGACCAGACTTGGGCACAAACTCACCTATAATTCATAAAATCTCCCTGCTTTCATTTGGGGACACAACTCCTCTGGCCTCAATCTCTGGGACCAGAGAACCCGTCCGGGAGTTGCTCTCAATAAACCTTTTGTTACACTTCTCTATCTCAGCTTGATCTGGCTTACTGCATTGTTGGCGGACAAACTTTTTATCGGGAGACAGAAAACCTATTAATTTACCTTAAAAAATGTATTGTTATTTACTGTTGTTGTTTTGCTTTGGCTGACCTCATTCAGAAGCCCCATCTCGAATTCCTGGAATTCATTCTGTGGCTTCAGCGTAGTCTTTACTGTGACTCTCAATTGTGGTTTTTTTTTTTTTTTATTCCACTTACTGAATTCTTGAGGTGTTTGGGTTTTGTTTCATGATTTCTATCTCTTAGGTCATGAAAGGCTGTATTTTCTGAATTGTCTTCTCTTGTTCTCAATTCTGCAATGGCCATTATTTTGAATTCGTTTTCAAGGCTGTGAATTTCCTTTTCTTTAGGGTCAGCTAACAAGAGTTACTGTGGATCCCATCCCCTTCGTATCTTGCTGGTCCCTTCTTTGTTATCTGTACATCTGGTGCAATATTCACATTTTCAAATTTTCTAGGTTATTTATTCTTTGTCGAGAGGCCTAACACCTGTTGTTGACCTTGATTTTAGACGGACCTTGGAATGTGGCTCCTGTGTACATCATCTACAGTCCTTGTCAGCGATGTCTATGATGGCGTCCCTGGTCCAGGATGCGGGCGTCTGTGACTGCAGTGGTTTGACAGTTTCACTGGGGGGGTGGAGCCACTCCCTGATTGGTTGTCGGAATAGCATCGGTGTATGCGGGCACTGCGGGCCATAGCTGTCTGCCTGGCCTTTTGATAGGCTGGGCTTCCACCTGGCTATGGACCCGGCTCTTGCAGGGGCCGGGGGCAGAACTGTGCCGAGCTGTCTACAGAGCAGCGTGGCATATGTGTGGGTCCCATGAGCTGTGTGTGGGTTGGACTGATGGGGACATCAGGATGCTGCCTGGATGGCTGCTGGGCCTAGGCTCTGGGCAGCCAGGGGTAGTATGGTGCTGCAGCCCGTCAGGTGAGCATGGTAGATGGCAGCAGAGACAGAGAAAGGGAGGAGATACTGTGTGGTCACCGGGCATTAGAGATGTCTTTCTAGCAGGAGGGTCCTATGTCACAGCAATTCAGGTCACCGTGGCTATATGTTACTATTCTGTGGCAGTACAGCTCTGTGAACTCTGGGCAACTCTCCCTACCGTGCTGGGGGCTATGCGAACCCTGGGACTCTCCCAGGCAGTCATCTGTAGTAGCCACGGGGACTTCCCAAGTCAACTCACCTTCTCCCATGAGAAGTCCATCTCAGCTCTGTGGTGGTATTGTGTTCCCCAAAATATTGTGTACCTTAATAAACTTATCTGGGGTCAGAGACGGAATAGCCACAATATTAAACATAGAGGTTAGGCAGTGGTAGCATACGCCTTTAATCCTAGCATTCGAGAGACAGAAATCCCTCTGGATCTCTGTGAGTTCAAGGCCACATTGAAAACGGCCAGGCACGGTGATACACACCTTTAATCCCAGAAAGCCACACCTTTAATCCCAGGGAGCGGTAGTAGAAAGCAGAAAGGTATATAAGGCGTGAGGACCAGAAACTAGCAGCATTTGGCCTGAGCAGGCATTTTGCCCTGGAGAGGCATTTGGCCTGGAGAAACATTTGGCCTGGTTAAGCATTCAGGCTTCTAGCAGCAGTTCAGCTGAGACCCATTCTGGATGAGGGCTCGGGGCATCCAGTCTGAGGAAGCAAGACTGGCTGAGGATCTGGCAAGGTGAGATAGCTGTGGCTTATTCTGTCTCTCTGACCTTCCAGTGTTCACCCCAATAACTGGCCTCGGGTTTGATTTTATAAATAAGAACTTTTAAGACTCATGCTACACAGCTCTGAATCCACTACAAGGGGGGAGACGGGATATGAGCTGGCTAGTTTTGTGTCCACGTGACCCAGGCTAGAGTAATTTGGGAAGAGGGAACCTCAGTCGAGAAAACACCTCCACTGGATTGGCCTGTGGACAAGCTTGTGTTGCAGGCTCTTAATTAGTAATTGGTGCAGGAGGGCCCAGTCCGGGTGGGTGGTACACCCCTAGGCAGGTGGTCTTGGGAGGAGCAAGCCGGTAAACAGCACTCTGCCATGGCCTCTGCGTTACTTCCTGCCCCCCTTGAATTCTTGACTTGACTTCCCGGGATGTGGGGCGACAAGCTGTAACATAAAATAATCCCTTTCCTCCCCAAGCTGCTTTTGGTGTTTCATCGCAGAAACAGAAGCACCAAGGCAGAGTTGGTGAGTTAGACTTGAAAATCCACAGGGGTCACGCCGCTTCCCTGAGTAGTACATCAGGACACTTAGTCATTTTAGTTGGATGGATGACAGTTATCTATTCTTTCTCACAGTTTCCTCTATTTTTGGTGGGGGAGGCAGGGACAAGTGACAGGTAACCCTATTTTCCTATTTTCTCATATCATGAAAAATCTGAGATCAAACTGGAGGCATACTTGTCATGCCTAAGCAATGGAAGGTTGTAAAGGAAGGGATCTTAAGCATGTGTGCCTTATTTAAAAAGAAAAAAAGAAATAAAAAAAAAGCCAAAGTATGCACAAAAACCCTGCCAGATCTATAACCTTGACAAAGGCCATTGTGCTCTTACACAGAAAATCCTTCTGCAAGGACATCGATTCAGCAGGGACATCTGCCTCGCAACTGTCTGTCCAACCTTGGATGGACAGCCTTGTCATTTATGAGTCCTTGTAGCCAAGGACGACTCTTCCAAATAATGTGGTCCTCTTCCACCTCTCAAATGTTTGTGTCTCCACCTCTTAGAATATGCTCCCAATTTACGACAGCAACACCTTCCCAAGCAATGTCTCTGCTACTCCCACACAAACACCATCATTCTTGGAAGAAGGTCTCTGGTTGTCATTTTGGCTGACTATCTAGAAACATGAAATACTTTTTGCACGGTGGTAAAATTCTCTGGGGGATACCATTATGTGAATCGCCCTTTGACTGGAACACTGAGCAAGGGCTGTCCATCCTTCTGAGAGAAACCACAGCTCTAGCAGGGACATCAGCTAATTAAATCGGTACTGCTCTGCCAATGCACGTTTTTAACCGCTGAATTGATGGAAATTCCACAAGTGGGTCTAAAAACATTTCACTGTGTCTTTTGCACAGTCGTTAACTAACATTCATACAAAGGAGTTCTAGTGGTCTACAGCACAGTAGGGCAGCTATAGTTCATGGTTTATAAAGGGAAACTAAGTGAGCCGCAATGCTGATGTGATAACTACACATACTTATACCATATTATTATATTGCATCCTATAAATATGTAAAGTTGTTATATCAACAAAGAAAAAGAATTAAAATTGAATACATTTAATTTAAAAATACTGATTTCCTTACATTTATCAAATATACTATGTTATCAAATATATCATTAATCCAGTTCAGTATAAAGGGAGAATTATAAAAATTTGTTTCAAAGGGCAAAGTGTGTCCCATTGAAGGACTGATAAAGATAATGCATGCTTTCTCTCCATATATATGTATATAAATATACATTCATAAAAAATGGAGTACCACTCAGAATTGAAGAGTCTTGGCAAATGCAACAGTGTGTGTGTGTGCACTTTGAGTACCTTGTGCTATAGGGAACAAAACAGTCACAAAAATATAAATATCGTATGCATCCACACATATGAGGTATGTGAATTAGTCAAATTGACAGGAACAGAGAGTGGATGCCAGGAGGACTTGGGGACCATTGTTTAATGGTAGAAAGTATCACTTGTGTACAGTTCTGGAGAGTTATTTCATAAGAATAGAAATATTCTTTACTGAACTTGGTTAAGATAGCAAAATTTATGATTTTTTTTTTAAAGCAGAAGTTCAAAACAGGCAGTGTTGAGATGGGGTGAAAAACGTGCCATGTTCTGACTGAAATGCTTCTTCCCTTCATCCCTGGGACTTTGGCCGTGCTCCTGGACACAATCCTTGCTCCCCCACAGTGTAACAGCCTCCCTTGTCCTTCCCCACTGTCTGGCCAGCACCTCGGGAAAACGGCAGCATTTAACCTGCTCATCAAGAAAGCCTTTCACAGATCCTGCATAGTCAATGCTCAACACGTATTTGCTAAATCAATCAGCAAAGACATGATATTAAATTACAGTCTCCAGTACAGAATAAAGCCAATCATGATATGGTGATCATCTGTAGACAGCACGCTCTTCCAGTCTACTCAAGGATCCCACTGACTTGCTCGGTCAAAGGACTTGCATGTTTTTGTATGAACATCACTATGAGATGCTCCTTTGGCCCTGTGGGAATCTTTGAAGGCTGGAGATGGGCAGACAAAGGACAGAGCTAGAAGCTGTTTTGTGAGGGTGACATAATACTTACTTTCCATATGTGATTTCCTTTACTGTTAAACATAGGGATAAAATCCAACCATAAAAACCAAATATTTGCCCCAGACAGAATGTGTGAAAAGTGGTTTATCTGTGACTTGTGTCTTTATGATTTACAATGAAAGGATTTCCTGGTCCTGGCAGCAAAAGGGTTAAATAGTTTTATTATGTCTTTTTACCCTCAAGCTCCTAAATCTGTCTCTAAACTGAATCACATTTCACCTGTCTATTACAGCAGTGATGTTTGGGGTTTCTCCAATCACGACTTTCAGCTATGATTAAATGGAACTGGTTCTAAAAAGGTCTTGAAGGGCCTTGCAGAACCTTCTAAATAGAAAAACTCAAAGGTCAAAAGCCTTTCTGATTTTAGCCGAGAAATCTATACTTAAATTCATTTAATTGTTTACAAATGCCTTACCCTCCTCAAATAGCCTAAGTTCCCATCCCAAATTCTCTGCCATATCATTAGGATACTTAAAATAGTTTGGGAATGGGTCATAACAAGGATTCCTGGGTTCTTTTTTTTTTTTTTTTTTTTAAGACTAATCCATTTTCTTGTTTCTCACTCATTCTTGATCCACTTAATCTTAAAGCTTTGGAGAGCTGGGAGATGGTTGAGATTACTCATGTCCAGGACCAAATCTATCCACTTTCTCTGTTACTAGATAACAATTTCTGGACCAAAGGGCCAATAGTGGAATGGGAAACTCATCCACACTGCTTTACCTCTGCTTTCTCAGTTCTGATCACTAGAGATGAATGATAGAGCCCCTCTGTGAGGTCAGTGTTGGGAAGGGAAGAAGAGAGGTACAGAGAATCCAGCATCATGAGTCTTTAAATGGCTAACCATGATTGATTACATTATTTATTGATGAATCTACCGGTTGCCAAGTTGAAAGTGTCATCTTTGGTTTATACTAATTTATTCTGTTTTTGGGCTTTCTGTCCTTTTTTAACCATCTGTCTGTTCTGCAAGCTTTAGAGTGTATGTGCT
Organism: Peromyscus nudipes; assembly: GCA_902168325.1. Taxonomy (NCBI): domain Eukaryota; kingdom Metazoa; phylum Chordata; class Mammalia; order Rodentia; family Cricetidae; genus Peromyscus; species Peromyscus nudipes. The sequence goes on along the minus strand of CABHPH010160801.1, from coordinate 3,589 downwards.
CTGTTAGGAGGTCCTTATTCATTCACTGTTTTCATGGCTGTTCACCACGGATGGGTATGAATGCCCTGGCTCCTCCATTTCTCCCACATCTACTTAAATCAATACGAATCTAATATGCCCAGGATCTAATCTTCCAGCAGCAAATGGATCGTCAAGATATTCACGGCCAAGCTTTAAATTAGTCAGTGAGACGACTTCTTTAGTTATGGCTATATAAAAATATAGTTTGCACATTTTTAAATGTTTCATATTGCTTTCATCACACTTGAGGACTTAAAACACAACATCCAGTTAGAAGCACTATACCTGAGCAATTGTTTCTGGGTCCAGCGGCTTGTGGTCATTGAAGCTGGTGTACTGCCCCGATGACGTGGACCTCCTGATAGGTGGGCTGTCAATCTTCTTGAGGGAGTCATGCCGGCTGATGTTGGTCAAGCTGCCGTGGCCCGGCCGGCGCCGCCTCTCAGGACTGTCGTTATTGAGGCCACGATTTTGCAACAGACCCCTGGGGTGACTGGCTAGGTTTGGGGACCCCAGGTCAATTGAGGAGTTAGAAAGAGCATGTGGGGGGTGGAGGGGACAATGGCCATCACTGGTCCTGCCAGGACGTCTTCCTGGAGGGGGCGGTTCTCCTCTTTTTCTTTGCCTAGATGTTCAGAAGAAAAGAAAACAGAAAATCTTACAGCACTGGGAAAATACTTTAAGGCTGACTATATGACCGCTCCTCATAGCCCCCGCAGAAGGGAGGTCAGGAGCTGATGACCAAACGTCACTCACCTCGCTAAATAGCCATCAGAATGGCGGTCGGTGGGAGAGTTCATGTCCTTGGATGAAGACTTGTCTTCGGTGACCGGCCCGCTGCTGGCCTCGCTGTCGGCTTTTTGGCTCAGAGTGTCTGAAAATGTATCATCCCTGAAACAATGGGAAGCAAGTGAGAGAGCCTTTGGCATGATGAGTGGGGAAAAAGTAAGGGATGGCATTTATGTAAGTCTCTTGTTAACTTCACTCTCCTTGGTTTGTAGGTTTGGGGTGTGTGTGTACATGTGAGTACAGATGCTGTGGAGGCCAGAAGAGGGCACTCTAGCCCCTAGAGCTGAGGTACAGGTGTTTGGTTCCCAACACCCAGGTTTGGTGGCTCACAAACTCAAGTCCTCTGCAAGAGCAGTATGTGCTCTTGACCTTGAATGTCTTCCCAGCACCCTAAAGTAGATTTTCATTCTAAACATAATAATGTTGCCAGGAAATTTCAGGCATACAAAAGAATAAATAGTCATCATCTATAACACACTACACCAGCCAAGTGTGGTGGCGCACACCTTTAATCTCAGTACTTGGGAGGCATAGGCAGGTGGATCTCTGTAGACAAGGCTGGCCTCAAACTCACAGAGTGTGTTCCAGGACAGTCAGAGCTCAGAGTTTTGAAAGCAACAACAAAAACCCCCACTACACCAAGAGGCAACTGTGGTTAAGATTTTAGGAAATAGCTTTCAATACTTTGCTCCTGTGTCTAGAATGTCTATGAGTATGTGCATATATACATTATTACATTATGGATAACGGGCTCCTCTGTTTAGTCGGTTAGCTATACATGTTTATTCAATTGCCACATACACACTTTCTTATTTCTAAAGCGATGTATGTCATTAAGTGTTTCTATTCACTTTATATTGTGTATTTCTCCTTTCCTTGGGAAGTATCTTACTCCACTTGGGCCACTGAAAGGTTGGGACTACTCACATGTCCTGCACTACGATGTACTGATGGGGCACAAGCCCGTCGATCCCGTTGTGTCTGCCTTCCCACCAGTCCTCAGAGGCGCGGTGATACAGCAGCAGGGATGCACCCTTCTTGAAGGACAACTCTCTAGCAGACCGCCCGACATAGTCAAACTTGGCTATCGCTTCGATTGGCTCACACTCTACAGAAAAAAAAGACAGAAAATGCAGAGGGACGGGGAAGTCAGGAAGGCATGATGCTTTCTCTGAACGGTCAACATGAGGCTTTAGACACAGGCTGAACAGGGCAACCAACACACTGGAGGCAATAAGAGGCAGTTGATGGAGAGAGGGAGAGGGAGACACAGAGAGAGGGAGAAATACCTCTAGCTGTCACCAGTTTTCTAGGCAAAGAAAAATTATATACTAGGTCTTAATTTCCTCAACCCCTTATTTGAGATACAATGACAGTATAATAAAAAGATTTTGACTTTGCAATATGATATATAAAATCTCTCCTTGGTTGTAATATCCTCCACAGTGGTTCTAATCTTCTTTTGACATTGATGGAGTATCCTTGCAACATGTTAGTAGCATTTATAACAGAAAAAAAAATGATTCCAGCAAACAGGCTTTATTAGATTAAAAAAAAGATACACAAAATCATCATGATAAATGCTATTTAAATACATTTATTTTCCTTGTGAGCTTTTTTTGTTTTTGGGTATGAAATCTCAAAAATTAACATCAAAAATCAAGAAAACTTTCTTTCACTTCATAAAAATTTTAGATTTAATTATGAAACATTTATACAGTAGACGGCTCTCTATTTGAAGTAATAATACAGTTTCAAAAACTGTTTTCTGAGGATCAAGAGACATTGGTGGGAGAGACTGTGACAGAGTAAAGAAAAAGTCAGACCTCAAGGATTGCAGGCTGTACAATTCCATTCATTCAAATGACATAACTGTAGATAAGCAGAATAGACCAGTGGCTGTCATGGGCTGTGGTAGGTGAGGTGATGGAGGAAGTCGTTGTGGCTAGAAAGGGTAGCACGAGTTTCCTTTTAATGTAAGCTGCCTTGATGTTGCCTGTGATTGTGGTCACATAAATCTGCATGTGTGATAAATGACACAGCACTAAGTGACCCCACACACTCTGGTGCAATGTGGACATGGTCCATGGCCTGTGCTGGCATCAGTTTTCTGTCTGTGGCATTGTACCAGAGGTACGTATAGACAATATTACCATTGGAGGAAACAGAGATGTGTACACATATCTCTGTTACTTCTTACAACTGTAAACAAATCTGTAATCTGGGCGGGGGGGGAGGAGAGGGAGAGAGAGAGAGAGAAAACCATCAAACTCTGGGCTTAGGATGAGAATCCAGCTCTGATTTAGCTGTGATTAAATACTAAAAGGAGAGGTGGACAGACCACAGTGCATTAAACCCCTCTAAAGGGTGCTTTGTTGTGGTGGTATTGTGTTCCCCAAAATATTGTGCACCCTAATAAACTTATCTGGGGTCAGAGACAGAACAGCCACTAGATACAAAGGCTAGAAAATGGTGGCACTCACACCTTTAATCCTAGCATTCCAGAGGTAGAAATCCCTCTGGATCTCTGTGAGTTTGACGCGAGCCTGGTCTACATAGTGAGTTCCAGGTGCGTCAGGACTGTAGAGAGAAACCCTGTCTCAGCCTCCCGAGTAGCTGGGACTACAAGCTTGAGCCAGGTATTGGGGTGAATGCTGGAAGGTCAGGGAACCAGAATAAGCCACAGCCACCTCACCTTACCTTGCCAGTTCCTCAGCTTGTCCTGTTTCCTCAGACTGGAAGCCTCTGAGTCCTCATCCAGAATGAATCTCAGCTGAAT